>JAJOZX010003668.1:25000-220000 GCA_023014485.1 Bathynomus jamesi | reverse complement strand
AGCATTAAACTTTGGAAGGCGGGGGCGACCTTTTATAGTTATTAAAATAAAAAGATTTTTCAGTCACCATGTTTTTTTTACCAATGGAATAGATTCGCGGGGTGTCAGCATGAAAATTTCAAACTTTGCATTTAAGTGACACCTACTATATATATATATATATATATATTATATATATATATATTATATATATATGCATAAAATATATATATATATAAATATGAATATATATATATATATATATATATATATATATATATATATATATATATATATATATATATATATACAATATATATGGGACCTCTTTGCGAGTGACCCGTTGCCCACGTCGGGCTAGCATCATGAAAAAGAAAAACTATGGTATTTATCATTTACCATTACTTATTCTGACTATAGTGGATTTAATTATCCAAGAAGAGTTCCTTGTTCCGTGCACGGTCTGTGTGTATGATATATATATATATATATACCCTATATTACGGCAGATTAGGCGACCCTTGTATAAGACGGGGCACAAGTTTCAGTCTAAATTTCATGATTTTAGCTCATTCCTGTGGTATAAGACGACTCCCCAAACCACCAGACCACCGGCAGACTATTATCAGTAGTGGCAGTTTGTGGTAGGTTAAAGGTCGATGAGCGTATTGTTTGTGATGTAGTCAACCTTGAGTCAGCTAGTGGTATATTTCTTCAGTATATTTCTGGCTTCTCCCTAACCCAGACACAAAAGTTTTAATCATGGAGTCACCCGCAAAACGAAGAAAATACGAAGCAAGTTTTAAGTTAAAAGTGATTGCATTTGAAAAAGAATCGAACAACTGTACTGCTGCAAGGAAATTTGACATAACTGAGAAGATGGTAAGAGATTGGATAAAGAATGACGCGATTTTAGAAAAAATGCCAAAGTCAAAATGTTCGATGAGAAGAGGAATCACTCGCTGGCCAGACTTGGAGAATCACGTCGCCGAAGCCGAAGCAGAAGCTATCGCATCAGATTGGGACTGGGACCCTTACGACGCCTCAGTAAACAATGTCACTCAAGATGTTTATGATGAATTCTTTGCTTCAGACGATGAAGATGGTGGATTTGGGAAATTTTAAATGAGTGTGATTTTTTTTTAATTCTACAGTGTTTTTACTGTTTTAATATATGGATTTTAGTGAGAAATAAACATTGTAAACACTGCATTTTTAAGGTAACTTTTTGTATCCTGGCGTATAAGACGACCCCTGGTTTTAGGGTAGTTTTTTAATGCTTCAAGTGTCGTCTTATACGCCGTAATATACGGTATATATATATATATAAATATATATACTGTATATATAAATAAATATATATATATATATATATATATATATGAAAATTATTTCACGAAAGTAACATGTGAAAAATATTTATGATGAATAAAACCACGAAGGAAAGGAAAAACAAAATGGTGCTCAAGCGCTTTCGTCTAATGACATCCTCAGGAACACTGAAGTACATAAAAGGGTTACGGCCTATATATAGGTTACAGAAAGAAAAATATAAATAAATAAATAAAATAAAAATAAATAATATACATATATATATATATATAATATATATATATATATATATATATATTATAACATATATCTATATATATGTATATATATGCAATAAACGGAGAAGTAAAAATTAAAAATTAAATGATTATCAGAGAGGCATACAGATTTGTAAGGAAAAAATATCGATTTTTAGCACAAGATCAAATGAATTATAAAATACAAATTTATACTGGAAATCTACCCGGGTTTTAACACTGCCTTTTTTTATGGTTAAGTTTCGATGTATGTACAGTGCCCGCGAAAAGTATCCGATCACTCAAGAAAATACAATATTTTCCCTTGATATTCAGAGACACGTAATTCACTTTCTATTTGTTCTAGCGACATCTGGTAACTTTGAGGTTGCTCGCTGATATGAGAGCTATCCAACGCATTCTCAAATTAGTGTTCTGGTAGCCTTCGTTGCGGGTGGCTGTGTCTCAAATTTGTCAGATTTCACTGTTTGTGTAAATTTCTTCATATTTTTTTTTTTTTTACAGAAAGTGGTGTAAATAAAATTTATATATAATGTGTGCTAAAAAACAACTTAAGAGTGATTGTCGAGGTGCTATTGTTGCTTTGCATGCATGTGGGAAATCACAGAGACAGATAGCTAAGGAATTAAACATATCCCAAAGTACCGTTAATTTATGGGTTTCACGGGCTGAGAACAATGGTGGCCTAACCACGCCAGTCCCTAAAAAACGATCTGGCAGACCGAGAAAAACAAATTCGCGAACAGACAAACTTATGAAACGTTTAGTATTGAAAAACCCAACAATAACTGCGAAAGAAATAAAATTTAATATGAATAATTTGTTATCTGGTGTTTCTGAACGAACTATCCAGGAGCGGCTCCAAAAAGAACTCGGATTACCATCTCGCCATGCTGCTAAGAAACCGTTCATTAATGAAAAAATGCGTAAAAAACGTGTCGCATTTTGTAAAAAATACATTCATTGGACTGTTGATGACTGGAAGAAGGTTTTATTTAGCGATGAGTCGACATTTTTGACATTCAGAAGTTGTCCAAAAAAGGTTCACCGGCCTATTGGCTAAAATAGGATGGACCCTAAATACACCCTAAAGACAATGAAACACCCTCCAAGTGTGATGGTTTGGGTTGTTTCGGTTACTATGGGCGTGGAAACTTACATTTTCTTCCGAAGAACACAACTATGAATGGTGCACGGTATTTAGCAATGCTACAGGATAAACTTCCAATGGCAATGGCAATCCAAAGGACAAAAACATACATGCATGATGGTGCACCATGTCACAGGGCCAAATAGTGACAAAATGGATTACTGACAATAAATTTGATATTTTGGATTGGCCTGGTAATAGTCCAGATCTCAATCCGATAGAAAATCTGTGGCTAATAATAAAAAATAAGGTTGAATGCCACGACACTGGCTCAGTCGAAAAATTACAAGAGGCCATCAAAAAGGTATGGTGCAAGGAAATATCAGTGGAATTTGTCAAAACTTGATTAAATCCATGCCAAAACGTCTAGAACAAGTCATCCAAACCAAAGGACAGATGACAAAATACTAATATAAGGTTAGTATACATTTAAAATTGTTTTTATGTAAAAAATACAAATTTTAAGGGTGATCGGATACTTTTCGCGGGCACTGTAAAAATAAAATGAAAAATAAAAGTTAATAAAGTAGCATACAAGTTTACCAAAGATTTAGCGTTCTAGCCTTCTTATCTAAATCTCTTTTGAAGGAATTCAAAACAACAGAATCGAGTTGAGAAAGACCTTTGCTTATGTTGAAGTTATTTGAAAGTTGGATAATGGCAGACTCAAGAATATTTCTATTAACAATGTTGCTAGAGTGGAATAAAACTGAAGCATTATTCCAATCAATAGAGTGGGATAACTCTGACAAATGGACAAAAAGGGCACTGGACAACTGTCCTGTTCTAACGGAATATTGATGCTGTTTTATACGTGTGTGCAAATCCTTTCCCGTCTGACCTATGTAAAAGGAATCACATTGTTTACAACCAATTTTATAGATAATGCCTGAATTATTGGTAGGGCTATTTTTTACTATGATATTTTTCACAATATTGTTATATGAAAATACTACATTAATATCCAAAAGTTTAAGTATATTAGCAATGCCTAAAAAGCCCGGGAAAAATGGAAGTACTAAAATATTTTTTGACAAAGTACGAGTGTTAATATTGACACGATAGAAAGTTCGTTTTGCCTTGTTGAGACAAGATTCCATAAACGCAGATGGATAACACAGATCACTTCCAATACCGTTGATTTTTTCCAATTCGGCATCGATGTATTCCGGACTGGCGATCCTAAGGGCGCGGCTATACATTGATGAAAAAATGGCCTTCTTAGTGGGGGTGTCATGTCCCGAGTAAAAGTGTACGTAGGACAAATTGTTTGTTGTTTTCCGATAGATACTAAACTTAAAACCTGGGCTTTCCCTATGTACACGCACATCCAAAAATGGGATTGAATTGTCATGTTCCACTTCTAAAGTAAACTTAATGGAGGGGACTTGATCATTTAACTGAAGGAGGAAGTTATCCAGGTCACGATTCATGGGACAGATACACTAAATATCGTCGACGTACCGCAACCATGGGATGCCACCCCCAGGATTCTCGGAATGTAAGTAATTTCTAAAAACTCCATATAAATATTGGAGAGGAGGGGCGATAAGGGGTTGCCCATGGCCATCCCAAAAACTTGTTGATAATACTCGTTATTGAAAGTGAATTTACAGTCTTTGATGCAAAGCTTAATAAGTTCCAAAACAATGTGTGAAGGTAGTGGCAGGTTATACTTATGTAATTCTTGGGAGAGAAAGTCAAGCATATCGTCAATCGGCACTTTTGTAAACAATGAACAAACGTCAAAACTGATCAATCTATCGTTAGTTTCAGTACGTGCATTATTCAATTTTTCAGTAAGATCCATGGAATTTTTTACATGTGAATCAGAGATAGTTCCGAGAATGGGGGACAAGACTTTGACAAGCCATTTGGAGAGTTTATAAGTAATAGAGCCCACCGAGCTAATAATAGGGCGCATAGGGTTGCCAGGTTTGTGGGTTTTAATAAGACCGTAAAGGTAGGGCAGAGAACGTGAAGTGGACATGAAAAGCGGAATTAAGTCCTTATGATCTTTGAGAATGCGTTTCAAGCCACTATTAAATGATTTGATGACGTCATCCTGCGGGTTCTTCCTAAGTTTGCTGTATGTGGCGGGGTCCTGGAGAAGCTCGTTCATCTTTCCGATGTAGTCCACTTTGTCCATAATAACTATGGTGTTAGCCTTGTCTGCTTTATTAATATGGAGCTCACCATCTTTTTTTAATTGTGAGAGGCTATTGCGAAAACGTTTAGGAAAGTTATCTTCGTAATTACTATTCGCCGCACTATAAACGAGGCCTTTAACTATGTTAAACAAATACTGAGGGAGATTACACTGTTTTTCAAAACACGCGAGACTGTAACAAATTTGTAAAGCCGAAGGTTTTTTAACAATAAAAAAGGACATACCATATCCAAGGGCACTTTTTGCATCGTCACTAATGTTTTTCGAAGAAAGGTTCAAAACACACTTTGAGCTAGCTTTTTTACTCCACTATTTTGAATGAGACTTTTAATTTTTCGATCCAAAATGTTCCGAAGTGAAGTAGTTCTCCGACGCAACTCGTTGTAAATTTTATCAAACAAAGGTTGGATCCACGGTTGGGGAATAACGGTTACAAAATTATGTTTGGCGATGTTTAAATTTTTGAAGGCGGACCACTCATTTGTATATATATATATATGTATGTATATATATATATATATATATATATATATATATATGTGTATATTATTATTTATTTTATTTATTTTTTTTTTTTTTTCTTTCTGTAACCTATATATAGGCCGTAACCTTTTATGTACTTCAGTGTTCCTGAGGATGTCATTAGACGAAAGCGCTTGAGCACCTTTTGTGTTTCCTTTCCTTCGTGGTTTTATTCATCATAAATATTTTTCACGTGTTACTTTCGTGAAATAATTTTCATATAATGAACACCACGCGTTCCTTCGGCTTGCTGTTCCCTCTCTTGTCTCCGTTTGTGTCCGTGTTTTCTTCTACATTAATGAAGGGGCATGCAATTCGTATCCGACGAAAGTTTCTTACTACTTGTCTAGAGGAGCAAGTTCTTCCCAAATCCCTGCTTCCGATTCGCCTCAGACAAATTGACGACCATCCGTTCAACAACTTCAGCAGATTAATTTTAAAGAAACATATTGAAGTCACCAGACAAAATGAGTGGTCCGCCTTCAAAAATTTAAACATCGCCAAACATAATTTTGTAACCGTTATTCCCCAACCGTGGATCCAACCTTTGTTTGATGAAATTTACAACGAGTTGCGTCGGAGAACTACTTCACTTCGTAACATTTTGGATCGGAAAATTAAAAGTCTCATTCGAAATAGTCAGTGGAGTAAAAAAGCAAGCTCAAAGTGTGTTTTGAACCTTTCTTCGAAAAACATTAGTGACGATGCAAAAAGTGCCCTTGGATATGGTATGTCCTTTTTTATTGTTAAAAAACCTTCGGCTTTACAAATTTGTTACAGTCTCGCGTGTTTTGAAAAACAGTGTAATCTCCCTCAGTATTTGTTTAACATAGTTAAAGGCCTCGTTTATAGTGCGGCGAATGGTAATTACGAAGATAACTTTCCTAAACGTTTTCGCATAGCCTCTCACAATTAAAAAAAGATGGGAGCTCCATATTACTAAAGCAGACAAGGCTAACACCATAGTTATTATGGACAAAGTGGACTACATCGGAAAGATGAACGAGCTTCTCCAGGACCCCGCCACATACAGCAAACTTAGGAAGAACCCGCAGGATGACGTCATCAAATCATTTAATAGTGGCTTGAAACGCATTCTCAAAGATCATAAGGACTTAATTCCGCTTTTCATGTCCACTTCACCTTCTCTGCCCTACCTTTACGGTCTTATTAAAACCCACAAACCTGGCAACCCTATGCGCCCTATTATTAGCTCGGTGGGCTCTATTACTTATAAACTCTCCAAATGGCTTGTCAAAGTCTTGTCCCCCATTCTCGGAACTATCTCTGATTCACATGTAAAAAATTCCATGGATCTTACTGAAAAATTGAATAATGCACGTACTGAAACTAACGATAGATTGATCAGTTTTGACGTTTGTTCATTGTTTACAAAAGTGCCGATTGATGATATGCTTGACTTTCTCTCCCAAGAATTACATAAGTATGACCTGCCACTACCTTCACACATTGTTTTGGAACTTATTAAGCTTTGCATCAAAGACTGTAAATTCACTTTCAATAACGAGTATTATCAACAAGTTTTGGGATGGCCATGGGCAACCCCTTATCGCCCCTCCTCTCCAATATTTATATGGAGTTTTTCGAAATTACTTACATTCCGAGAATCCTGGGGGTTGGCATCCCTTGGTTGCGGTACGTCGACGATATTTTGTGTATCTGGCCCATGAATCGTGACCTGGATAACTTCCTCCTTCAGTTAAATGATCAAGTCCCCTCCATTAAGTTTACTTTAGAAGTGGAACAAGACAATTCAATCCCATTTTTGGATGTGCGTGTACATAGGGAAAGCCCAGGTTTTAAGTTTAGTATCTATCGGAAAACAACAAACAATTTGTCCTACGTACACTTTTACTCGGGACATGACACCCCCACTAAGAAGGCCATTTTTTCATCAATGTTTCTCCGCGCCCTTAGGATCGCCAGTCCGGAATACATCGATGCCGAATTGGAAAAAATCAACGGTATTGGAAGTGATCTGTGTTATCCATCTGCGTTTATGGAATCTTGTCTCAACAAGGCAAAACGAACTTTCTATCGTGTCAATAATAACACTCGTACTTTGTCAAAAAATATTTTAGTACTTCCATTTTTCCCGGGCTTTTTAGGCATTGCTAATGTACTTAAACTTTTGGATATTAATGTAGTATTTTCATATAACAATATTGTGAAAAATATCATAGTAAAAAATAGCCCTACCAATAATTCAGGCATTATCTATAAAATTGGGTGTAAACAATGTGATTCCTTTTACATAGGTCAGACGGGAAAGGATTTGCACACACGTATAAAACAGCATCAATATTCCGTTAGAACAGGACAGTTGTCCAGTGCTCTTTTTGTCCATTTGTCAGAGTTATCCCACTGTATTGATTGGAATAATGCTTCAGTTTTATTCACTAGCAACATTGTTAATAGAAATATTCTTGAGTCTGCCATTATCCAACTTTCAAATAACTTCAACATAAGCAAAGGTCTTTTTCAACTCGATCCTGTTGTTTTGAATTCCTTCAAAACAGATTTAGATAAAAAGGGTAGACGCTAAATCTTTGGTAAACTTGTATGCTACTTTATTAACTTTTAATCTTCATTTTATTTTTATATAATCGAAACTTGACCATAAAAGGCAGTGTTAAAACCCGGGCAGATTTCCAGTATAAATTTGTATTTTTATAATTCATTTGATCTTGTGCTAAAAATCGATATTTTTCCTTACAAATCTGTATGCCTCTCTGTAATCCTTTAATTTTTAATTTTTACTTCTCCGTTTATTGCATATATATATATATATATATATATATATATATATATATATATATATATATATATATATATATATATATATATATGTATATTATTTATTTTTTTTTTTTTTATTATTTTTTTTTTTTTTTTTCTTTCTGTAACCTATATATAGGCCGTAACCTTTTATGTACTTCAGTGTTCCTGAGGATGTCATTAGACGAAAGCGCTTGAGCACCTTTTGTGTTTCCTTTCCTTCGTGGTTTTATTCATCATAAATATTTTTCACGTGTTACTTTCGTGAAATAATTTTCATATAATGAACACCACGCGTTCCTTCGGCTTGCTGTTCCCTCTCTTGTCTCCGTTTGTGTCCGTGTTTTCTTCTACATTAATGAAGGGGCATGCAATTCGTATCCGACGAAAGTTTCTTACTAATGTCTAGAGGAGCAAGTTCTTCCCAAATCCCTGCTTCCGATTCGCCTCAGACAAATTGACGACCATCCGTTCAACAACTTCAGCAGATTAATTTTAAAGAAACATATTGAAGTCACCAGACAAAATGAGTGGTCCGCCTTCAAAAATTTAAACATCGCCAAACATAATTTTGTAACCGTTATTCCCCAACCGTGGATCCAACCTTTGTTTGATGAAATTTACAACGAGTTGCGTCGGAGAACTACTTCACTTCGTAACATTTTGGATCGAAAATTAAAAGTCTCATTCGAAATAGTCAGTGGAGTAAAAAAGCAAGCTCAAAGTGTGTTTTGAACCTTTCTTCGAAAAACATTAGTGACGATGCAAAAAGTGCCCTTGGATATGGTATGTCCTTTTTTATTGTTAAAAAACCTTCGGCTTTACAAATTTGTTACAGTCTCGCGTGTTTTGAAAAACAGTGTAATCTCCCTCAGTATTTGTTTAACATAGTTAAAGGCCTCGTTTATAGTGCGGCGAATGGTAATTACGAAGATAACTTTCCTAAACGTTTTCGCGATGCCTCTCACAATTAAAAAAAGATGGGGAGCTCCATATTACTAAAGCAGACAAGGCTAACACCATAGTTATTATGGACAAAGTGGACTACATCGGAAAGATGAACGAGCTTCTCCAGGACCCCGCCACATACAGCAAACTTAGGAAGAACCCGCAGGATGACGTCATCAAATCATTTAATAGTGGCTTGAAACGCATTCTCAAAGATCATAAGGACTTAATTCCGCTTTTCATGTCCACTTCACCTTCTCTGCCCTACCTTTACGGTCTTATTAAAACCCACAAACCTGGCAACCCTATGCGCCCTATTATTAGCTCGGTGGGCTCTATTACTTATAAACTCTCCAAATGGCTTGTCAAAGTCTTGTCCCCCATTCTCGGAACTATCTCTGATTCACATGTAAAAAATTCCATGGATCTTACTGAAAAATTGAATAATGCACGTACTGAAACTAACGATAGATTGATCAGTTTTGACGTTTGTTCATTGTTTACAAAAGTGCCGATTGATGATATGCTTGACTTTCTCTCCCAAGAATTACATAAGTATGACCTGCCACTACCTTCACACATTGTTTTGGAACTTATTAAGCTTTGCATCAAAGACTGTAAATTCACTTTCAATAACGAGTATTATCAACAAGTTTTGGGATGGCCATGGGCAACCCCTTATCGCCCCTCCTCTCCAATATTTATATGGAGTTTTTCGAAATTACTTACATTCCGAGAATCCTGGGGGTTGGCATCCCTTGGTTGCGGTACGTCGACGATATTTTGTGTATCTGGCCCATGAATCGTGACCTGGATAACTTCCTCCTTCAGTTAAATGATCAAGTCCCCTCCATTAAGTTTACTTTAGAAGTGGAACAAGACAATTCAATCCCATTTTTGGATGTGCGTGTACATAGGGAAAGCCCAGGTTTTAAGTTTAGTATCTATCGGAAAACAACAAACAATTTGTCCTACGTACACTTTTACTCGGGACATGACACCCCCACTAAGAAGGCCATTTTTTCATCAATGTTTCTCCGCGCCCTTAGGATCGCCAGTCCGGAATACATCGATGCCGAATTGGAAAAAATCAACGGTATTGGAAGTGATCTGTGTTATCCATCTGCGTTTATGGAATCTTGTCTCAACAAGGCAAAACGAACTTTCTATCGTGTCAATAATAACACTCGTACTTTGTCAAAAAATATTTTAGTACTTCCATTTTTCCCGGGCTTTTTAGGCATTGCTAATGTACTTAAACTTTTGGATATTAATGTAGTATTTTCATATAACAATATTGTGAAAAATATCATAGTAAAAAATAGCCCTACCAATAATTCAGGCATTATCTATAAAATTGGTTGTAAACAATGTGATTCCTTTTACATAGGTCAGACGGGAAAGGATTTGCACACACGTATAAAACAGCATCAATATTCCGGTAGAACAGGACAGTTGTTCAGTGCCCTTTTTGTCCATTTGTCAGAGTTATCCCACTCTATTGATTGGAATAATGCTTCAGTTTTATTCCACTCTAGCAACATTGTTAATAGAAATATTCTTGAGTCTGCCATTATCCAACTTTCAAATAACTTCAACATAAGCAAAGGTCTTTTTCAAATCGATTCTGTTGTTTTGAATTCCTTCAAAACAGATTTAGATAAGAAGGGTAGAACGCTAAATCTTTGGTAAACTTGTATGCGACTTTATTAACTTTTAATTTTCATTTTATTTTTACATACATCGAAACTTAACCATAAAAAAAGGCAGTGTTAAAACCCGGGCAGATTTCTAGTATAAATTTGTATTTTTATAATTCATTTGATCTTGTGCTAAAAATCGATATTTTTCCTTATATCTGTATGCCTCTCTGATAATCCTTTAATTTTTAATTTTTACTTCTCCGTTTATTGCATATATATAATATATATATATATATATATATATATATTATAATATATATATATATATATATATATATATATATATATACAGGGGTTGGACAAAATAATATGAACACCTTGATAAATGGCGGTTTTTATTCTTAATATGGAGTTGGTCCTCCTTTAGCGGCAATAACAGCTGCAATGCGTCGGGGAATTGATTCATACAGCTTTTGGACAGTGGCTAGAGGAATCCTGAGCCATTCTTCGAGGAAACCCTGCTCCAGTTCCTCCAAAGACGCCGGCGGTGGGAATCGGCTTCTGACCTGCTGCTCCAACTGACACCACAGATGCTCGATAATGTTAAGATCCGGGGATTGTGGAGGCCAATCCAAGCGTTCTACTTCACTAACATGCTCTTCAAACCAGTTTTTAACGACCCCAGCGGTGTGATTGGTGCATTATCATCCTGGAAGACGGCGCCGCCATTGGGAAACAGCGTTTGGACCATGGGATGGACCTGGTCAGCCAATATTGACAGATAGACCTGGGCGTTAACCCTACCATGCAGTACTACAGCTGGGCCAAGAGTATTCCACGATATTGCTGCCCAAACCATCACAGATCCGCCTCCATGCTTAACGGTTCGGGTCAGGCAGTCGGGGTCATAAGCATCTTTAGGCTGTCTCCAGACGTAAACTCGACCGGAACATGGAAATAGCGTAAAGGAGGATTCGTCGGAGTAGACTACATTCTTCCACCGGTCCATTGACCAATTCTTATGGTCATTACACCATTTTCTGCGCCGCTCAATGTTGATGTGCGAAAGGAAGGGTTTGGCAATTGCAGCCCTCCATGGTATCCAGCTCCATGGAGCTCGCGACGTACAGTTCTGGTCGATACCGGGCTTGCAAGATGCTGGTTAAGCTCTGCAGTCACTTTTGGAGCTGTGGTCTTATGGTTCTTTGTCACAATGCGCTTTAGCACCCGGCGGTCTCGATCACACAGCTTCTTCTTGCGTCCACTACTGCATTTGTCGGTGCTTGTCTTTCCATGGTTTTGGTATGCAGACATGACCATAGAGACAGTTCCTCTGGATACATTGAACATCTGAGCGTTTTCGTCACCGATGCACCAGCCATCCGCGCTCCGACAATTTGCCCTCTTTGGAAGTCTGACAGGTCTTTCATAACTGCTAATTCATAATTCACTCAGATCTGTAAAAACAACGTGAGGGTTATAACATGACGTATACACTCTGTTACGCATTTAAATAGGTTTGCCAGTCATTTGACCGTTTACTTTGTGTCTGAGCAGTCCGTAAAGATAACCGGTGAAATCGGCGGGTGTTCATATTATTTTGTCTAACCCCTGTATGTGTATATATATATATATATATATATATATATATATATATATATATATATATATATAAGTTATATGTATATTATTTATTTTTTATTTCATTTTATTTATTTTTTTTATTATTTTTTTTTCTTTCTGTAACCTATATATAGGCCGTAACCCTTTTATGTACTTCAGTGTTCCTGAGGATGTCATTAGACGAAAGCGCTTGAGCACCATTTTGTGTTTCCTTTCCTTCGTGGTTTTATTCATCATATATATATATATATATATATATATATATATATATATATATATATATATAAAATTTTATATAATTTATATATATATAAAAAATTATATATAATGTTATAATGTTATAATATTTCAGTCCAACAAAGACCCTGGGATCCACTCATGGCTGGTCTACCTAACTGTGTTCGTAATTGTGTATTGTGTATGTCCTCCGTGGTGACGGAGGGGACCTACAATTTTACTTGGTTTCCGAACCACAAGAACATAAGAAATTTATGTAAAAACTGCCTGTACATTGGCAACGACCAATTATTACAAAACTAAATAATTATTATTTTAAAACTAATTAATTAATTATCGATTTAAAACTAAAGATAGAATCTCTGGATCCAGAGGATCACGTCATAATAGACTACTATCCACAAATATGTTACACTCTATATCTATTTATAACCGACATGCAAATATATCAGATCCAAAGAATCCAGTCAATTTCATTACGGTATCGATCAATACTAGTACCTTGCCAACCAAAAATAAGTCACGGTCCATATCGATTGCGGACCAAGTCAAAATTTACCACCATATACATTAAAATATATATACTTAGGGGGAAAAGTGTAGGTGTGGCTGTAAAGACTATACAGTAATGTAGAAATGTGTGTGCACCCATTTTGGGTCTCCCATTTCAAGGTGTTTTTGGGGCAAGTAAAGATCATGAGTTTTTCAATACCTCACAGTACTATGGGGGGCACCGCTCGGCAGAGGAATCTCTTTAAATGGGGTGTGTAAGGACAGAGAGTATCCCCTAACCCAAGATGCTGCCTCCCTATATTCCACAACACTTGTGTTGAGCTGTAGGATCTATCACCACAAAGCCTTAATTTTACTACCTTAAACTATACCCAATCTATCAACATATGCGTCTAATCGATTTTTAAACATTTTTATAGACGTGCTACTAATTACTTCTACCGGCAAACTATTCCAGCTATTTACTATTTTATGCGTAAAAAAGTTTTTGGCAACTGCTGTCTCGAACCTTGTAATTGTCAACTTACACCCGTTATTTCTAGTCCTATTATATTGAGATATTTCGAAAAAGCTATGTCTATCTACGTTATCGAACCCATTCATAATTTTGAAAACCTGGATTAGATCACACCTTAGCCTCCTAGTCTCGAGTGTAGTAAATTTTAACTCCTTAAGCCTATCCTCGTACGACTTTGACCTAAGCGACGGAATCATCTTAGTTGCTCGTCTTTGAACTCTTTCGATTTTGTCTATATCTTTGCCCATATGAGAATTCCAAAATTGGACCGCCTACTCCAAATGGGGTGTGAGTAATGATTTATAAAGAGAAACTATAATATCGCGCGATTTGTTCTAAAAATTCGTAGCTATAGAACCTAACACTTTGTTCGCCTTATTGACCGCTGCTGTACTTTGTTTCGCTACTTTTAAATCACCAATGACTATAACTCCTAAATCGTTTTCGTGCTCTACGCTTGTTAAATCTTTCCTGACATACTATACGCAAAATTACCGTTACGCGAACTTATATGCAAAATTTTGCACTTATCGACGTTAAATCTGATTTGCCATGTGACTGACCAGTCAACGATTTTATTCAGATCTTTCTGGATTTTACCTCTATCTTCGTCATTAATCGCCCTACCACCCAGCTTCCTCTCATCCGCAAACTTTGAAACTGTACTGACTAGGCCGACATCTAAATCGTTAATATATATAAGAAAAAGCAAGGGGCCCAATACAAAACCTTGAGGAACGCTACTCGCTACATTAGCCCAACACGACTCCGCTCCATCAACGACCACCCTCTGTTTCCTACCTCGCAACCACTCTTCTATCCAATTTATTACTACCCGCTTGATTCCGTGAGCCTTAGTTTTTTTTCAATGAGTCTTTTGTGCGGCGCGGTGTCAAACGCTTTTTGAAAATCTAAATACACTACATCAACCGCCCAATGTCTATCGTAAACGTCAACCACGCTTTGAAAAAATTCTAAAAGATTAGTTAAGCAAGATTTGTTTCGCCTAAAACCGTGCTGCGTATTTCTAACTAGTTTATGCAGTTCTAAGTGTTCGACTATACGATCCCTAATTATTGTTTTCAGTAGCTTACCTACAACAGACGTTAAACTGATTGGCCTATAATTTCCCGCCGCACCTTTATCGCCTTTCTTAAAGATAGGTGTTACGTTTGCTAACTTTAAATTATCTGGTACGCACCCATCAGAAATAGACGCATTAAAAATCTTTGTTAGCGGCACAACAATGCTATCTTTTAATTCTTTTAGTTGTATGGGATATATGGAATCCGGCCCCGGTGAGTTACGCGTTTTCATTTTATCAATATAGCGCATTACCTCCCATTCACTAACGCCTTAGACATATGTAGTTGTTTCGTAACCACAAATTGTCTTTATCGCACTTATGTAGCCTATAAACCCTATCTCTACTCTTTATAATGTCTCCTACTCTAGAAGTAAACCACAAGGGCTTGTTGTTTACTTTCCCACGCTTAATTTTGTACGGTACACATTCCTCATTTATAGTCCTAAATACTGTTTCGAACGATTCCCACATTAGTTTTGCGTTGGAGTTCCCCATTATGTTTTCCCAATTGACGTGTGACAATTTATTTCGAAATTTACCAAAGTCTGCGTGCTGGAAGTTAGGAATTTTAGTCGAGTTCGTTGGTTTCGAGTGACTTACCGAGAGGACAAACTCTACCATATTGTGATCGCTATTGCTTAACGGTTCTATTACTTGAAGATCAGTAATTAGCCTATCATCCGTAGTTATTACTAAATCTAAAATACTGTCCAACCTCGTAGGTTCCCCAACCTTTTGAATAAGAAAGCTATCCTCGAGAAAATTAACTAAACGATTACCTTCTGCGTCTCCTTGCATTGTATCGTAATTTACGTTGGCGCAATTAAAGTCACCCATAACTAAAGCCTGCTCACTACCTATTATTCTCTTTAGTTCACGATATAACGCTTCGTCCGTATCAGCTGTTTGATTAGGGAGCCTATATATAACCGCAACAAGTTTGAAATCGTTCAATTTAAGTTCTGCTATAGTCGAATCTATTGGTTCTGGAATTGTGTGCTTTACTTCTATAACGTTCGCAATATTATCTTTGATATACAACATAACACCGTCTCCTCGCCTACCTATTCTGTTTTTAACAAAAAGTCTATAACCTTTAATTTGATACTCCCCTACAAAGTCACGTGTTTCAGTGCTAAGTCACGATTCACTTATCGCAATTACATCATAGTCTTTACAAGCAATTACAGAAAAAAATTCGTTTATTTTATTTCGTAGGCTACGAGCATTTAGGGATAGAACCTTCAAATTGTTTGTAACTGCGACACCTTCGCGAGCGCAGGGGAAATTTGTGGAATTTACGCTGGGACCGTTCGAGTTACGGCAGCCTGACATTTCAGTTAAAATACAAAATACAAAAAGTTTAATTATGTTTCAATGGCGGCAGTCAAACGGAAAAGATCCGTCTTCCTAAACGCACAGCTCCAATGTCATTAAGATGAAGTCCATCTTCGAGGAACAAGTCCCTCCTACCGTAGAAACTCTTCCAAAAATTCGCAAAATGCACTCCTTCCTGTTGGTAAAGAGACTTTAGGTTATTGTTAATGTAGGTTGCCTTGCTGTAGAAATCGTTACGTTGGATAATTCGAGGAAGTATACCTGTTAAGACAATCTTATTAGTTTTCTCCTTTAGTCGCTCTAGTAAGTCCCTGTACCTAGCCAGCAGTTCTTCCGATCTAGAATCTAAAACGTTATTAGTACCGACATGAATAACATACGTTGTGTCCTCGGCGGTACCGTCTGTAAAATGGTCAACACTATTAGTTATATCCTCCATCCTTGCACCAGGGTAGCAGTAACGGCGCCTTCGACGAGGGTTTCTCCCACAGAATTCCTCGAGCTGCCCTCGAACAATGGAATCGCCAACGAGTCGTATTTCCGGTTCATCAGCATCTTCGAAACATAAAACAGAAAACTTATTGCTTGTTATTACTGGTAGACAAGTCTTAGGTTTTCTAAATGGGGCTCCATTACGCACTCGAACGAAGGGTTGGGAACTAGGGGAAGAGAGAGGGCTATTAATACTATTTATATTATTAGTAGAAACTGAGGCAGGAGGGGTCGTAACTGGAGTATCAAGGGATTGCAATTTTGCCGTCAGAAGCATCACGCTTTCTTCAAGCCTCACCCTGGCCTCCCTCTCACGTTGTAATTCGTTCCTCAGGACTTCCATGCTTGAGCACCACCTGCAAACTAACTGTTCATTATTATTATTAGCCATTGTAAACGCGTAAGCGGCAAATTTCCCTTCACAGCGACTGCAAGTACTTGACGGGGGTGCCATGCTTTTAATTAGTGAAAAAACAAAAAAAACACAAGACGAGCGTTTGGAAATTAATAAATTACAACGTAGGCCTACCGCGTGCTTATTGTGCCGTCACCTGCGAAAACCCGCAAAAGTGTTCTCGAAACGCAAAAACAGGTTCTTGTAACACAATTTTATGCTAAATGAATATATAATTAAGCTACCGACGAAAGATATGTTAAAGAAAAAGTATAATGAAACTTATCTGTCCTCTGTTTACCGACTTAATCCCTTTTTTCCCACGGTAGGTGACCCTTCTGGAGGGCAGGTAGTGTGTGAAGTGAAAATGAACCTTAAGAAACCTCGTTTCTGATAGATTTGAAAAACAACAAAGGCAAACCAAGGGAATTTCAACCTTATGAAACCTCGTGTAGTAATAGATTCGGGAACAAACAAGGCACCAACCTTGGTTTAGTCAAGTAATATAGTTATGAATAAATTCAATAAATGAAATATATTCGTTAATGAATGATTAGTAACCCGAAGTAATTTAGTTAAGAATGCACGGAACACTTTTTTTAAAGACACTTTAACGAAAACCACTTATTCACTAGGTAACACTGGACACTCGATAAAACACGTCTGTTCACAAGGAAAGACTGATCACGGCATGTATATATATATATATATATGTATATATATATATATATATATATATATATAAGTGCGATAAAGATAATCTGTTGTTACGAAACAACTACATATCTCTAAGGCGTGAAGCTAAAAGTGTAATAAAAAAGTCCAAACGCGAATATGAAATCTCCATAGCTCTTAACGGTAAAGAAAACCACAAGCGATTCTTTCAATACATCAATAATAGAAATCCAGTAAAAAGCGTCTTGGGGCCTTTGAAAAATGTAAACGGAGATCTAGTTTCTGAAAACAAGGAAATGGCTACCTTGCTAAACGAATTTTTTACGTCAGTTTTTACTATAGAAGATGTAACGAATATCCCTACGGTCATAGACATAATACCTTTTGATAATGGTAATATTTTGGATAATATCGTAGTTAGTGAAGGGGAAGTAATGCGCTATATTGATAAAATGAAAACGCGTAAATCACCGGGGCCGGATTCCATATATCCCATACAACTAAAAGAATTAAAAGATAGCATTGTTGTGCCGCTAACAAAGATTTTTAATGTGTCTATTTCTGAGGGGTGCGTACCAGATAATTTCAAGTTAGAAAACGTAACACCTATCTTTAAGAAAGGCGATAAAGGTGCGGCGGGAAATTATAGGCCAATCAGTTTAACGTCTGTTGTAGGTAAGCTACTGGAATCAATAATTAGGAATCGTATAGTCGAACTCTTAGAACTGCATAAACTAGTTAGAAATACGCAGCACGGTTTTAGGCGAAGCAAATCTTGCTTAACTAATCTTTTAGAATTTTTTCAAAGCGTGGTTGACGTTTACGATAGACATCGGGCGGTTGATGTAGTGCATTTAGATTTTCAAAAAGCGTTTGACACCGTGCCGCACAAAAGACTCATTGAAAAAACTAAGGCTCATGGAATCAGGGTGTAGTAATAAATTGGCTAGAAGAGTGGTTGCGAGGTAGGAAACAGAGGGTGGTCGTTGATGGAGCGGAGTCGTGTTGGGCTAATGTAGCGAGTGGCGTTCCTCAGGGTTCTGTGTTGGGCCCCTTGCTTTTTCTTATATATATTAACGATTTACATGTCGGCCTAGTCAGTACAGTTTCAAAGTTTGCGGATGACACGAAGCTGGGTGGTAGGGCGATTAATGACGAAGATAGAGATAAAATCCAGGAAGATCTGAATAAAATCGTTGATTGGTCAGTCATATGGCAAATGAGATTTAACGTTGATAAGTGCAAAATTTTGCATATAGGTTCGCGTAACGGTAATTTTGCGTATAGTATGTCAGGGAAAGATTTAACAAGCGTAGAGCAGGAAAAAGATTTAGGAGTTATAGTCATTGGTGATTTAAAAGTAGCGAAACAAAGTACAGCAGCGGTCAATAAGCGAACAAAGTGTTAGGTTTTATAGCTCGAAATTTTGAGTACAAATCGCGCGATATTATAGTTCCAATTTATAAATCATTAGTTAGACCCCATTTGGAGTACGCGGTCCAATTTTGGAATCCGCATATGCGCAAAGATATAGACAAAATCGAAAGAGTTCAAAGACGAGCAAATAAGATGATTCCGTCGCTTAGGTCAAAGTCGTACGAGTATAGGCTTAAGGAGTTAAAATTAACAACACTCGAGACTAGGAGGCCAAGGGGTGATGTAATCCAGGTGTTCAAAATTATGAATGGGTTCGATAACGTAGATAGAGATAGCTTTTTCGAAATATCTCAATATAATAGGACTAGAAATAACGGGTGTAAGTTGACAATAGAAGGTTCGAGACAGCAGTTGCCAAAAACTTTTTTACGCATAGAATAGTAAATAGCTGGAATAGTTTGCCGGTAGAAGTAATTAGTAGCACGTCTATAAAAATGTTTAAAAATCGATTAGACGCATATGTTGATAGATTGGGTATAGTTTAAGGTAGTAAAATTAAGGCTTTGTGGTGATAGATCCCACAGCTCAACACAAGTGTTGTGGGATATAGGGAGGCAGCATCTTGGGTTAGGGGATACTCTCTGTCCTTACACACCCCATTTAAAGAGATTCCTCTGCCGAGCGGTGCCCCCCATAGTACTGTGAGGTATTGAAAAACTCATGATCTTCACTTGCCCCACAAACACCTTTAAATGGGAGACCCAAAATGGGTGCACACACATTTCTACGTTACTGTACAGTCTTTACAGCCACACCTACACTTTTCCTCCTAAGTGTATATATTGTAATGTATATTGGTTGTAAATTTTGACTTGGTCCGCAATCGATATGGACCGTGACTTATTTTTCGTTGGGCAAGGTACTAGTATTGATGGATACCGCAATGAAAATGACTGGATTCTTTGGATCTGATATATTTGCATGTCGGTTATAAATAGATATAGTGTGTAACATATTTGTGGATAGTAGTCTATTATGACTTGATCCTCTGGATCCAGAGATTCTATCTTTAGTTTTAAATTGATAATTAATTAGTTTTTAATTGATAATTATTTAGTTTTGCAAAAATTGGTAGTTGCGAATGTACAGGCAGTTGTTACATAAATTTCTTATGTTCTTGTGGTTTGGAACCCACGTAAAATTGTAGGTCCCCTCCGCCACCACGGAGGACATACACAATACACAATTACGAACACAGTTAGGTAGACCAGCCATGAGTGGATAATAGGGTCTTTGTTGGTCTGAAACATTATAACATTATATCCATATATATACTTATAAATATATATATATATATATATATATATATATATATATATATATATATATATATATATATAATATATATATATAAATAATTATTTATATATATTATAATTTTATATATATATATTATTATATATATTTTTATATATATATAATTATATATAAATATATAAATGTTAACCCCTCCGTCTATGGCCCTGGGGTGGTTCGGATCGACGGGGGTTCTGGTTAGGAGGCAAGCAACGGATGTGTGACTTGAAGTGGTTTTCTTCTATACTACTCTCCGAGTTCTTCTTTAGTGGCTCGGAGGATTCTGAGAGGCTTATTAAATTCTTTGGGGTTTCTCCCCGATTCTTCTTGTAACTTATCGGGAGATTCTAATGACTAAGTTTTCTGAAGAGAGCACGGCTCGAAGGAGAAGATAAAGACTTTTTCTTACTGTGTTTTACTCCTAAACTGTTACAGGTAATGCTCAGCCTCGTAGTTGGAATCAGAATAAACATGGAAGAAATTTGTGGGGTTTATATACCCCGATTCTACTAACATCATCATTATTAAATGTTGAAGAGGCTGCATTATTTTTTGTACAATATTTGAAAATAAAGTAAATCTTTTAGCTGTGGTAAGGTTTAAACGAATAAACAAGATATTTGAAGATGAAGCCATATTTTCATCTTAACTTGCATATTTTCAGATCTGATGTTATCATGATCTGCCAAGTTAACTAAAAGTGGAAATTGAACGATGCATCTTTACACTAAAATATGCATATGAGTAAAAATTAAAGGTTTAAGATTTACAATTAATTGCTTAGGCAAGAGATGACTTCATCTTTTATAACGAAGAAAGAATGTATACAAAACATGACATGGTAAAAGTTACTCAGGATTCATTATTAAGCTAAATCTAAAAAAATTATTATGAGATTTTAAAAAACAACAGGTCATCAATTATTTGGCAAAGTAGAAAGCACATCAAAATTTATCACAACGGAAAAATAATAATAAAAAAACATAACTTTATCGCCGATTCTACATTCCTTATGGCGACATAATGTCGGGTCGGACATTGAGTACATTGTAATTTTGGTCTACTGTAACTATGATTATAATTACCAATTCATTTATTATCGTTAACTACAATTCCATTAAAGTACATTGACTACGTCATTTAGTACATTACATCATTAAGTACAGTTTCATTAAAGTACATTACATTATATTGAATTAAAAGTATTACAGTTAATTATAATTAAACAGTTACTATAACTTTTTGTTTTTACAGTGTTTCATATTAATAGACAATTAAGATGTTTAGAAATATAATACAAAGTACATGGCACTTACGAGATAATTTATTTACGAAATAATATGCTATCGGAGGTATTTTATCTTTGAAGCGCTCGATTCTGTCTGTCAGCTGAATTCGAGAATAACTTACCAAGCATTTATGAATATCTTTAGGGTTGAACGCACTTAAAAATAAAAATTAAAAAAATATAATACGAGAACGTTTTCGAACGAAGGCAAAAGTTTTGCGTTTCATAGATTGACACGAGTAAAAATAGACTGATAAGTTGATAGGGCATAAGTAGACAATAGGTAGATGAATGAATAAGTAATAAAATTAATAAAGGATAGCGGTCAAGAAAGAACATGAATTAAGATGAATTAGGGAAATACAGTAATGAATAAAGAAGTATAAATCGAAATTCTATCCAAAAACTCGCTTAGGCGATTTTGGTTTCTTATGTAAAAATGAACATTCAACATAAAACTATACGAACATAAGTTCTGCATGAAGACAATGAATCCATATAATGATGGTGTAGGAATTGTTCATTGTTCACTTTTTAAAGTATTTCCCCCTCCAAAATGGTATTAATACAAGAATATAATACAATATAATACAATTGAGAAAATAACATCGTAAGTAATTCAAGTTAGATGGCGACATTCTTTTTTACAATACAAGTTTTATACAGAACAAGTGAGTTATTATATAATATAAAAGAATTCAAAGATTAATACTTTAATTTAGATAAACAATTTAGACAAAGAATGATATTGTTAAAAATTTTTACCAAATTTTATTTATTTTTTTTCTGTGGGATGTAAATCGTACAATCTATAAGCTAATTTTTATTGACTATTGTAGGTAAAAATAGAATTACGTAGTGGATGATGTATAGACCTGTGGTCAAATGTGTATTTCTGTTTATTTGGTACAGATTGTAGTGGTTGGTGATACGTTCAAAAGGAGAAAGGGGATTTGGAAGGTTTGTGAATTAACAAAAAATAATGTATAATAATTTAAGATGGGTTTAGGGTTATATATATATATATATATATATATATATATATACTTTAAGGACAGATAAAATAACTTAATAAATGCATGAACGAGAATTTATATGTAGTAAGCAATAATTATTAAGATTATAATGATGATGTTTGCATACGAGTTTTAATGCAAAAGTGACTGAAGGGACGGAACGTAAATTGAATTCGACTACGACAATTACTCAGTATTAATCGAATAAAAAAATATAAAAAATATAACCATTGAAAATAGGAACCAATTATAAACTATAATGAATTAAACATATACTGTAATATAAAAAAAACACTTAACCTAAATTGAGGTTATGTTCCATCGTACCAAAGAGGAATTAACCATGGTTGAACCATTTCTCTGGTTGACATAGTTCAACTGGGGTTAGGGTGTTAAAATAAAAATAAAATAAAAAGACAAAGTTTGGAGTACTACATTCGGGGGAATTGAGTGACTAAGCGGGGGGTATAAGTCTGAAATTGACAATACGTCTTTCGTGAGCACTTTGCTCTTTAAAAAAGGATTGCTTGTCATATTAATTTGAACAAAAATTAAAAGAGTTGAAACAAAACGAAGGGATGGGAAGTTCCTCATATAGTAAAAGGAGTCATTGGGACAAGATCGATTAATTAATTATTACACAACTATTATTATCACGTATACATTACAATGATTATCAAAATCATTACAACCTTTGTACAAATAATAAATTACATAACTATATATTTATATACGTAACAATGCATGAAACGGGAAAGACAAATCGGTGAATTTCCGTCTTACAAACAAAAAAGGTTAACTAAAGACGCAAATCGGTCAATTCAGGGTGAATTTAATTCTCTTTTACAACACAAAAAAAAGGTTGAATTAAATTCTTAACTTACTTTTTTTCTTAAATTAAATTCTCTTAAATTACAAAGGAAAAGTTGAATTCAATTGACTGCATTGAAAACTAACTTGGGACTTCAAAACTAACTTTTTTTTCAAAAACTAACTTTTTTTCAAAACACTTTTTTTCAAAACTTTTTTTTTTTTAAACTAACTTTTTTTCAAAACTACCTTTTTTTTTTCAAAATAACTTTTTTTTCAAAACACTTTTTTTTCAAAACTAACTTTTTTTTTCAAAAACACTTTTTTTTCAAAACACTTTTTTTCAAAACTAACTTTTTTTTTCAAAACACTTTTTTTCAAAACTTTTTTTTTCAAAATAACTTCAAAACTAACTTTTTTTTCAAAACTAACTTTTTTTCGAAACACTTTTTTTTCAAAACACTTTTTTTTCAAAACTAACTTTTTTTTTCAAAACACTTTTTTTTCAAAACTTTTTTTTCAAAACTAATTTTTTTTCAAAACACTTTTTTTCAAAACTTTTTTTTTTTTAAACTAACTTTTTTTCAAAACTAACTTTTTTTCAAAACACTTTTTTTCAAAACTAACTTTTTTTTCAAAACACTTTTTTTTTGTCAAAACTAACTTTTTTCAAAACTAACTTTTTTTTCAAAACACTTTTTTTTTCAAAACTAACTTTTTTTTCAAAACTAACTTTTTTTTTAAACTAACTTTTTTTTTCAAAACTTTTTTTTTCAAAACTTTTTTTTTCAAAACACTTTTTTTTTCAAAACTAACTTCTGTAATCTCTGGGGCGGTTGTCCCTCTTAGATGCAACCTTTGACTTGACCTCTTATCAAGTATTCTGAAACTAACTTGAACTCTTATCAAGTATTCTGAAACTAACTTGAACTCTTATCAAGTATTCTGAAACTAACTTGAACTCATCAAGTATTCTGAAACTAACTTGAACTCTTATCAAGTATTCTGAAACTAACTTGAAATGCTTCAAGTAACTCTCTAACTCTATAAACTCTCTATAACACTCTCTTTCTTAATTTGCAAGTCAATTCAATTCAATAATTTGAAAAAAATTTGCAAACAAAAATATAAAATGTAAACAACATTTCACTCGAATGTACACGAAGGTACGATACTATTATGTTTGATACATAAAATAAAATTATACTATACTAACTAGAATAGTAAAAATAACTGAAAATAACTGTGAAAATAATTCTGTGACAATATTGTTTTCAATAAAACAAAAATGTATCACTGGTGTCTGAAGTGTTCACTGTGTTTTGTGTTAATTATGGCTCAATATTAAATATTAACTGTTAATAATAATGACTTTTCAAATGTTTAGAAATTATTTAAAAAAAAGAGTTTTGTACTTAACAAGATTCCTACGGCGAAATCCTTAGAGACGTGTCCTGAAGATGTGTCTTGCTGGCCACTTGTTCTTGGATAAAAACTAGGCGTGGAGAACTTGGAGTCGTGACGCACCGGTTCAAGGGTGGATGTGACGAACTAGAAGTCGTGACACGCCGGTCCAAGGGTGGATGTGACGAACTAGAAGTCGTGACACGCCGGTCAACTGGGTGGATGTGACGAACTAGAAGTCGTGACACGCCGGTCAACTGGGTGGATGTGACGAACTAGAAGTCGTGACACGCCGGTCAACTGGGTGGATGTGACGAACTAGAAGTCGTGACACGCCGGTCAACTGGGTGGATGTGACGAACTAGAAGTCGTGACACGCCGGTCAACTGGGTGGATGTGACGAACTAGAAGTCGTGACACGCCGGTCAACTGGGTGGATGTGACGAACTAGAAGTCGTGACACGCCGGTCAACTGGGTGGATGTGACGAACTAGAAGTCGTGACACGCCGGTCAACTGGGTGTTGGTTCTGGTTCCAGGGTCTGGAAGACTGGAAGAATCCTGGAGTCGTGAAGATCCTGGTTAAAGGGTCGCCAGTTGTTAAGATCCTCTTCTTCTATGTGTTTATCCTGATGCAGGGTAATTTCTATCTTGGCCAAAGAGTGGCCTCTTCTTAAAATCTTCTTGTTAAAATCTTCTTGTTAAAATCTTGTTAAAATCTTCTTTTAAAAATCTTCTTCTAAAAATCTTTTTCTTATCCTGGTAAAGGGTCGCCACAATGTTAACCCCTCCGTCTATGGCCCTGGGGTGGTTCGGATCGACGGGGGTTCTGGTTAGGAGGCAAGCAACGGATGTGTGACTTGAAGTGGTTTTCTTCTATACTACTCTCCGAGTTCTTCTTTAGTGGCTTGGAGGATTCTGAGAGGCTTATTAAATTCTTTGGGGTTTCTCCCCGATTCTTCTTGTAACTTATCGGGAGATTCTAATGACTAAGTTTTCTGAAGAGAGCACGGCTCGAAGGAGAAGATAAAGACTTTTTCTTACTGTGTTTTACTCCTAAACTGTTACAGGTAATGCTCAGCCTCGTAGTTGGAATCAGAATAAACATGGAAGAAATTTGTGGGGTTTATATACCCCGATTCTACTAACATCATCATTATTAAATGTTGAAGAGGCTGCATTATTTTTTGTACAATATTTGAAAATAAAGTAAATCTTTTAGCTGTGGTAAGGTTTAAACGAATAAACAAGATATTTGAAGATGAAGCCATATTTTCATCTTAACTTGCATATTTTCAGATCTGATGTTATCATGATCTGCCAAGTTAACTAAAAGTGGAAATTGAACGATGCATCTTTACACTAAAATATGCATATGAGTAAAAATTAAAGGTTTAAGATTTACAATTAAATGCTTAGGCAAGAGATGACTTCATCTTTTATAACGAAGAAAGAATGTATACAAAACATGACATGGCAAAAGTTACTCAGGATTCATTATTAAGCTAAATCTAAAAAAATGATTATGAGATTTTAAAAAACAACAGGTCATCAATTATTTGGCAAAGTAGAAAGCACATCAAAATTTATCACAACGGAAAAATAATAATAAAAAAACAACTTTATCGCCGATTCTACATTCCTTATGGCGACATAATGTCGGGTCGGACATTGAGTACATTGTAATTTTGGTCTACTGTAACTATGATTATAATTACCAATTCATTTATTATCGTTAACTACAATTCCATTAAAGTACATTGACTACGTCATTTAGTACATTACATCATTAAGTACAGTTTCATTAAAGTACATTACAT
The DNA here is from genome assembly GCA_023014485.1 of Bathynomus jamesi. Classification (NCBI taxonomy): domain Eukaryota; kingdom Metazoa; phylum Arthropoda; class Malacostraca; order Isopoda; family Cirolanidae; genus Bathynomus; species Bathynomus jamesi. Next base: position 193,254 of record JAJOZX010003668.1, on the reverse strand, counting down.
TATATTGAATTAAAAGTATTACAGTTAATTATAATTAAACAGTTACTATAACTTTTTGTTTTTACAGTGTTTCATATTAATAGACAATTAAGATGTTTAGAAATATAATACAAAGTACATGGCACTTACGAGATAATTTATTTACGAAATAATATGCTATCGGAGGTATTTTATCTTTGAAGCGCTCGATTCTGTCTGTCAGCTGAATTCGAGAATAACTTACCAAGCATTTATGAATATCTTTAGGGGTGAACGCACTTAAAAATAAAAATTAAAAAAATATAATACGAGAACGTTTTCGAACGAAGGCAAAAGTTTTGCGTTTCATAGATTGACACGAGTAAAAATAGACTGATAAGTTGATAGGGCATAAGTAGACAATAGGTAGATGAATGAATAAGTAATAAAATTAATAAAGGATAGCGGTCAAGAAAGAACATGAATTAAGATGAATTAGGGAAATACAGTAATGAATAAAGAAGTATAAATCGAAATTCTATCCAAAAACTCGCTTAGGCGATTTTGGTTTCTTATGTAAAAATGAACATTCAACATAAAACTATACGAACATAAGTTCTGCATGAAGACAATGAATCCATATAATGATGGTGTAGGAATTGTTCATTGTTCACTTTTTACATAAATATATATATATATATATATATATATATATATATATATATATATTATATATATATATATTCATTTATATATATATATATATATGTATATATATATATATATATTATATATATATATTCATTTTTATATATTTATATATATATATATATATATATATATTTTTATGTATATAAATAAATAAATATATATAAATAAATATATATATATATATATATACAGTATATATATATATATATATATAACACAGGCCTGCGAATGAGAACCTTGTAAGAGTCGTTTCCTTACTAATAACTGATTTTATATAATCCAACTACGTTGATTTCGAATAAGGTGTCCATTTTTTTCTATTACATAAGGATTTTCCTGCAAATTGGAAGTGAAAAAACAACAACATAAATAAATAAATATTATTAATTTCAATTTACATTAGGTACCTACAGTATTTCACTTTGTTATACTAATTACAAATGCAAACAACTTCAAAAAGAAAGAAGACTATTAACGTCAATTACATACTCATCTTTATTTGTCTTGAGTTTTCTTGTGAGATCTATGCCTTTTAGTCTCGAATGTACGCTCTGTTCCATTTCTTTTATGTAATAATTCTGGAGTATCCCGTTTCAATATCCAGCAGTAATCAGCCATCATATTGATGTCCCACCTTCCTTGATATCTCTTCTCCATTTCTTTGATGTCTTGGTGAAACCGTTCTCCTTGTTCTCCGCTGAGTGCTCCGAGATTCTCAGAGAAGTAATCCAAGTGTGAATGTAAGAAATGTACTTTTAAACTCATATTACAACCCAACTCTTTGAACTTATTTAGGATGTTGTTCACAATGTTTTGGTAATTATGGTCCTTGTTGTTCCCCCAAAATTTTCAAGATTGTTCATTGTTCTTTCAAAGTGTTCATCCAAAGTCAGTTTTCTAATCTGGGGACCAACGAAAATTCCTTCTTTCAATTTTGCTTCCGAAAGAGTTGGGAATTTACCACACAGATACTTAAAACAATCTCCATTTTCGTCCAAGGCCTTAACAGATTGCTTCATCAAGCCCAATTTTATGTGAAGCAGAGGTAAAAGGACTTTCTTCGTGTCAACCAAACTTTCACATTGAATAGTTTTAGAACCAAGTGTCAGGTTGACTCTGCGTAGCCATTCCTTTTTTATCCAGTGCTGAGTTCTTGCTCGGCTATTCCATTCACACAAAAAACATGGCAACTTCGTATAACCTGATTGTTGACCTAACAACATACAAATCACTTTTAAGTCTGCACAAAGTAGCCAACCGTGTTCTTTGTATTTAACCTTAGCTAGAAGACGCTCAAGATTTTCGTACGTTTCCTTCAAGTGTACCGGATGAGCCATAGGAACGGATGCATACAAGTTACCGTTGTGAAGGAGGACGCCTTTTAGACTTCTTTTGGAGGATCAATGAAAAGTCTCCACTCATTTCGGTCACAGACTGCAGCGCCTAGCTTAAGTATTAGTTCCGAAACATTGTTGCAATATACCAGTGAATTTTCTTGAGAAAAATATTGGGTGAATTCTTTTCTCGATTTCTGTACCAGTAAAATGACGTCATGGGAGAAAGCAAGTTCTTTGCACGAAGTCTGGATCCCAAAATCTCTGAAGTATCCTTTGGGAGACACAAATCTCTTACCAAATCATTAAGGTCACGTTGTGTAAACAATTGGGGTTCACCAGATGTTTCGGTTTGAAAACAATTAATATCATCGTTTCCATCGTCATCAGACACCGAATCAGATGAAGTTATATCAAGAGTATTTGGTTTAGTAGGTACAGGTATACCAGTTGCAGGAGCAACAGGTCTTATAGCAGACTGAAAGTTTGGATAAGAAATTTCCTTTTTATTTTTAGTATTGTAGCCTTGCACGTTACATGAACAAAAATAGCAGTCATTGCTGTGATTTCTAGGCTCACGCCAAACCACTGGACTCCCAAAAAGTAACGAATCCTTTTTACCTTTACTCCACATTCTAAGTTCTTCAACACAAACACTGCAAACTTTATGTGGAGCCCATGATTTGTCTTGATCCCCAAGTTTCACAGTAAATTTTCCACAAATAAAGGGTGTCCCAGAAGTCTTGGAGAGGTTTTATTTGGCTATATCTTTTTTGTTTGGGGATCAAATTAAAAAAAGGCTTGTAACACTTGAAAATATATTTATTGCAAATTTAATTACAAATTTAATAGCTGGTGAAAATCTTCATTTTCATTGCGTAAATGTAAAATCGCATTAGCGTACGTTATCCGACTCTGATGATCTTGTGGTTTAATTTCTTGAGCAATTTGAATTTTGTACGGGTAAAGATTGATATCCTCTCTTAAAATTCGATATAAGGAACTTCTTGAAATGTTTAGTTCCTAGCTGCGTCGTCGGACTGATGTGGTTTTTCCTCAACGCTTTGACGAACCATCTCAACCCGAGTTCGACTTCATCTTGTCCGAGGATGCTCAGTCCGTGGTTCGTCTCCCTGACCCTTTCTCATACGAAATTTAGCGACATACCGTCGAATAGCTCGATCAGAAGGAGCAGAACGTGTGTTGAATTTTAATCGAAAAGCTCTCTGACCGGCTACGATGGAAGAGTTGTTTGTCAAATAAAGTTCCACAATAGCCACTCTTTGTTGCACTGTCCAGGTTTCCATTTTCATTAATCGCAGCAAGGGTACTTTAATTGAAAAATAAAAATAAATAAATTAATCAAAAAATAAAAACGTTATAGCAAAATAAATCCCTTACAAGACTTCTGGGACACCCTGCATAACAGAAAACGTTTGGGCTATTTACACACCCTCTGGTTGCCATAGGGACAAATAAACAAATTTCAAAAGAGAAATATAGTCACCGCGCACCTTTGATTAATAAAGAACTATAACCTCGCACGCACTAGACAGACTGACTCATCTCGTGGCTTGTCAATCACTTATATACTAGCGGTGCGTTTCTCGAATGTTCTAGAAGTCGCTATGACGTCACTTCTGATATGGAAGCATTTATCGGCAGTAGTTTTTAATCAAAATTTAATTGAGTCAATTTTAATGAGAATTATTACATATGTAATATCAAAATATGAAATTTTGTGAAAAATCTGTACTTGATGGCGAAAAATGAATATTATTTTCGGAATCAGCCTGCAAAAGTTACTATATAAGTGATAAAATATTTTGGACAACAAAACCATCGCAGGCCTGTGTAATCAGTGTACATCATTTTCTGGACTGCTTTTCAATCGCAGCTCTCCAGCTCACTTCGCTAGAATGTAAGGGGTTGCATCACCATGCAACAGATCAGTACGCTTGAGGTTTCCCTCTCTTTCCAAAAAAATGGAGAAAAAAACAAAAGAGTTGTCCAATTCAAAGAGGATCAGGGGATGAAGATATACTGAAAGTGGAACCATGCACCAGAATTGGACGGAATTTGCAATTCTAGGGGTTGACGAAGAAACTCGCCTCTCTCATTTCAACTTTTTTCGGTGAACGCTGCTCTTCCTACGTCCAGCTGAAAGACTCCCTACATGGCATTAATCAAACGATCATTTCGCCGTAGGTTTCACAACGAACCTACTGTTTGCCCGTATGGACAGTAAAGCCTTAAACACTCGTTCAAACAATCATGGTTTGCCTACGGAGTGCTAAAACACATTTTCAGCAAAGCATCGAACAGCGGGACCAGGACTGCCCGAAAATACCAGTAGACCAACTTCGATCGAAACTATCTTGCACTAAATCGGTGCGCATTCGTTTTCGTTTCTCTCTCTCTCTCTCTCTCTCTCTCTCTCTCTCTCTCTCTTCTCTTATCTTCTCTTCTCTCTCTCATCGGTGATCGATCACCTAATTCGGGTCAAGTAAACGCAATGGGTGGAATTCGGATTCAACTTAGTTGCTTCCAAATCGAGCCTCTCGAAAATTTGAAAAGAAAATATCGAAAAGTTTGTACTGCTACTGATTATCACTTTTCACATTTAATTTACATAATTTTCTCAACACTTCATTTCTAAACTATAACTATAATTTGCTCTGGCCAAATTTATAGAAAAATATTACATTTTTACAGAATTTCGCGAAACTTTAATCACAGCCTAGTTACCAATAAGGTCACTTATGGTTGTTAAATCAGAGAAGATAATAAAAAAATCATCAAACGCAACGAAACAATACTGCACAGTATAAATATGAACGCTCCCATACATAGTAACCGTTATTATACTTTAAAAAATATTATTATTCAAACTACCTTCAGAAATCACATCGATACATTCAAATACAAAAGACAAAAATGAAAACCAGAAACTTCACACGTCATCAATTCTCGATAACAATGAACCATCTTACACTTTGTGGGGAGCGGACATAGATACCACAAAAATATTACTGGCAATCTAAAAATGCTCAATTTTCGGTCAGTAAGCAATCTACAGCTCGAACTGCACGAGTAAACCCAAATGAAGTTTAAAAAATAAGTTTCCAAAACATAATCATTAAATAACAAAAATTTAAATATTAATACAAAAAATTAATTTATTACATTAACTCCAACCTGCAATGCTAAATTTCACAGGCAGAAAACTCATAATTCACAAAATGGCATCTGAGAGACAACTCTCTCCCTCAACACGAAACCCAGCATGGTTTGTAAATCACAGGAATTCCAGTAAGTTATCGTTTCCAAGTGAAACTAAATATAAATTTTCATCGTTATTATAAATAAGAACAGATATCATGAACCAAAAAATATAGCGCAACCACACTACGTAATAAAAAATAACAATAAATCGCTGCATTATGAAGAGAGCGTTAAATTTTTGTTATAATGTTATAATGTTTCAGACCAACAAAGACCCTAGGATCCACTCATGGCTGGTCTACCTAACTGTGTTCGTAATTGTGTATTGTGTATGTCCTCCGTGGTGGCGGAGGGGACCTACAATTTTACGTGGGTTCAGAACCACAAGAACATAAGAAATTTATGTAACAACTGCCTGTACATTCGCAACTACCAATTTTTGCAAAACTAAATAATTATCAATTTAAAACTAATTAATTATCAATTTGAAACTAAAGATAGAATCTCTGGATCCAGAGGATCAAGTCATAATAGACTACTATCCACAAATATGTTACACTCTATATCTATTTATAACCGACATGCAAATATATCAGATCCAAAGAATCCAGTCAATTTCATTACGGTATCCATCAATACTAGTACCTTGCCAACGAAAAATAAGTCACGGTCCATATCGATTGCGGACCAAGTCAAAATTTACAACCATATACATCACAATATATATACTTAGGAGGAAAAGTGTAGGTGTGGCTGTAAAGACTGTACAGTAATGTAGAAATGTGTGTGCACCCATTTAAAGGTGTTTGTGGGGCAAGTGAAGATCATGAGTTTTTCAATACCTCACAGTACTATGGGGGGGGCACCGCACGGCAGAGGAATCTCTTTAAATGGGGTATGTAAGGACAGAGAGTATCCCCTAACCCAAGATGCTGCCTCCCTATATCCCACAACACTTGTGTTGAGCTGTGGGATCTATCACCACAAAGCCTTAATTTTACTACCTTAAACTATACCCAATCTAACAACATATGCGTCTAATAGATTTTTAAACATGTTTATAGACGTGCTACTAATTACTTCTACCGGCAAACTATTCCAGCTATTTACTATTCTATGCGTAAAAAAGTTTTTGGCAACTGCTGCCTCGAACCTTCTACTTGTCAACTTACACCCATTATTTCTAGTCCTATTATATTGAGATATTTCGAAAAAGCTATCTCTATCTACGTTATCGAACCCATTCATAATTTTGAACACCTGGATTAGATCACCCCTTAGCCTCCTAGTCTCGAGTGTTGTCAATTTTAACTCCTTAAGCCTATCCTGGTACGACTGATCTAAGCGACGGAATCAACTTAGTTGCTCGTCTTTGAACTCTTTCGATTTTGTCTATATCTTTGAGCATATGCGGATTCCAAAATTGGACCGCGTACTCCAAATGGGGTCTAACTAATGATTTATAAAGAGGAGCTATAATATCGCGCGATTTGTACTCAAAATTTCGAGCTATAAAACAAACACTTTGTTCGCCTTATTGACCGCTGCTGTACTTTTTTTCGCTACTTTTAAATCACCAGTGACTATAACTCCTAAATCTTTTTCCGGCTCTACCCTTGTTAAATCTTTCCCTGACATACTATACGCAAAATTACCGTTACGCGAACCTATATGCAAAATTTTGCACTTATCAACGTTAAATCTCATTTGCCATGTGACTGACCAATCAACGATTTTATTCAGATCTTCTTGGATTTTAACTCTATCTTCGTCATCAATCGCCCTACCACCCAGCTTCGTGTCATCCGCAAACTTTGAAACTGTACTGACTAGGCCGACATCTAAATCGTTAATATATATAAGAAAAAGCAAGGGGCCTAATACAGAACCCTGAGGAACGCTCCTCTCTACTTTAGCCCAACACGACTCCGTTCCATCAACGACCACCCTCTGTTTCCTACCTCGCAAATACTCTTCTAGCCAATTTATTAATACACCCCTGATTCCATGAGCCTTAGTTTTTTCAATGAGTCTTTTGTGCGGCACGGTGTCAAACGCTTTTTGAAAATCTAAATACACTACATCAACCGCCCGATGAAAATCGTAAACGTCAACCACGTTTTGTAAAAATTCTAAAAGATTAGTTAAGCAAGATTTGTTTCGCCTAAAACCGTGCTGCGTATTTCTAACTAGTTTATGCAATTCTAAGTTTTCGACTATACGATCCCTAATTATTGATTCCAGTAGCTTACCTACAGCAGACGTTAAACTGATTGGCCTATTATTTCCCGCCGCACCTTTATCGCCTTTCTTAAAGATAGGTGTTACGTTTGCTAACTTGAAATTATCTGGTACGCACCCTTCAGAAATAGACGCATTAAAAATCTTTGATAGCGGCACAACAATGCTATCTTTTAATTCTTTTAGTTGTATAGGATATATGGAATCCGGCCCTGGTGATTTACGCGTTTTCATTTTATCAATATAGCGCATTACTTCCCCTTCACTAACCACTATATTATCCAAAATATTACCATTATCAAAAGGTATTATGTCTATGACCGTACGGATATTCGTTACATCCTCTATAGTAAAAACTGACGTAAAAAATTCGTTTAGCAAGGTAGCCATTTCCTTGTTTTCAGAAACTAGATCTTCGTTTACATTTTTCAAAGGCCCCAACACGCTTTTTACTGGATTTCTATTATTAACGTATTGAAAGAATCGCTTGTTTTTTTTTTTACCGTCACGAGCTATGGAGATTTCAAATTCGCGCTTGGACTTTTTTATTACACTTTTAGCTTCACGCCTAAGAGATATGTAGTTGTTTCATAACCACAAATTATCTTTATCGCACTTATGTAGCCTATAAGCCCTATCTCTACTCTTTATAATGTCTCCTACTCTAGAAGTAAACCACAAGGGCTTGTTGTTTACTTTTGCACGCTTAATTTTATACGGTACACATTCCCCATTTATAGTCCTAAATACTGTTTCGAACGATTCCCACATTAGTTTTGCGTTGGAGTTCCCCATTACATTTTCCCAATTGACGTGTGACAATTTATTTCGAAATTTACAAAAGTCTGCGTGCTGGAAGTTAGGAATTTTAGTAGAGTTAGTTTGTTTCGAGTGACTTACTGAGAGGACAAACTCTACCATATTGTGATCGCTATTGCTTAACGGTTCTATTACTTGAAGATCAGTAATTAGCCTATCATCCGTAGTTATTACTAAATCTAAAATACTGTCCAACCTCGTAGGTTTCCCAACCTTTTGAATAAGAAAGCTATCCTCGAGAAAATTAACTAAACGATTACCTTCCGCGTCTCCCTGCATTGTATCGTAATTCACGTTGGCGCAGTTAAAGTCACCCATAACTAAAGCCTGCTCACTACCGTTTATTATTCTCTTTAGTTCACGATATAACGCTTCGTCCGTATCAGCTGTTTGATTAGTTGGCCTATATATAACTGCAACAACAAGTTTGAAATCGTTCAATTTAAGTTCTGCTATAGTCGAATCTATCGGTTCTGGAATTGTGTGCTTTACTTCTATAACTTTCGCAATATTATCTTTGATATACAACATAACACCGCCTCCTCGCCTACCTATTCTGTTTTTAACAAAAAGTCTATAACCTTTAATTTGATACTCCCCTACAAAGTCACGTGTTTCAGTGTTAAGCCACGATTCATTTATCGCAATTACATCATAGTCTTTACAAGCAATTAAAGAAAAAAATTCGTTCATTTTATTTCGTAGGCTACGAGCATTAAAGGATAGAACCTTCAAATTGTTTGTAACTGCCACACCTTCGCGAGCGCAGGGGAAATTTGTGGAATTTACGCTGGGACCGTTCGAGTTACGGCAGCCTGAAAAGAAGAGACAGTTTTGTGAAATAGTCTTCCTGAACGCGCAGCTCCAACGTCATTAAGATGAAGTCCATCTTCGAGGAACAAGTCCCTCCTGCCGTAGAAACTGTTCCAAAAATTTCCAAAATGCACTCCTTCCTATTGGCAAAGAGACTTTAGGTTATTGTTAATATAGGTCGCCTTGCTGTAGAAATCGTTACGTTGGATAATTCTAGGAAGTATACCTGTTAAGACAATGTTATTAGTTTTCTCCTTTAGTCGCTCTAGTAAGTCCCTGTACCTAGCCAGCAGTTCTTCCGATCTAGAATTTAAAACGTTATTTGTACCGACATGAATAATATACGTTGTGTCCTCGACGGTACCGTCTGTAAAATGGTCAACACTATTAGTTATTCAACACGATTAGTTGTTGTAAGCGAACCTCCATAAAATTACTCCTCACCGAATCAAACTGCATTATATCATGAAATAATTTTGTAATATTTTCTATGCAAACGTGAGAACGTAAAAAAACATTTTTCAATATACCCAGAATAAAAATGTTAAGCAAAAACACTCCTTATCACAATAAAATCTAATTTCAGAATAAAAGAAATTTAATCAGCCTATCCATACCAAATATCACTTGGAATTTTCATTAAAACTCATGAAAGAATGAAAAAAAAAATGCGAGAACAAAAATCAGCCCACCTCTAAAATAAAAATTCAAAGAACTGAAATTAATTTATCAAAAGAATTTTCTAAAACAATTCCTGCATTAATTTATCAAAAGAATTTTCTAAAACAATTCCTGCATTACGAAAAAAACAAATTTTCTTACACAATTTACATACGGCAAGCAAAATAAACTCAAGTAGTCCGTATCGACCCAGTATAAATTAGTGTCTAACCATTATTTTTCGACTTTGAACAAAAAACTAAAAATTACACTTATCTACCTTCTTCTTCTTCCGCAGCTTATTATCCCATCTTTACATGGGGTCGCTGTTTTTGGTTCGTCTTCTCCACTCTCCTCTGTCGTATACCACGTCCTCCTCCAAGTCCTTCTCCCTGATGTCCGCCACCACACAGTCCCTCCATCTCGTCTTCGGTCTTCCTCTTCTTCTCCGTCCCGGTAACTCCATCTCCAGCACTCTGCGCCCCAAATACTCCTCCTCTCTTCTCCTGACGTGTCCATACCACCTCAGCCTGGCCTTATGCACCTTCTTAGATGCTTCCGCCACCTTCACTGTTCCTCTTATATGCTCATTTCTGACCCTATCCCTCCTCGTCACTCCACACATCCATCTCAACATCTTCATTTCAGCCACATCGATTTTTCTTTCATTGCTCTTCTTCTTTGGCACAGTCTCCATTCCATACAACATTGCCGGCCTCACCACTGTTTTGAATACCTTTCCCTTCAGTTTCACTGGGACCCTCTTATCACAGAGCACCCCTGATACGTCTCTCCAGTTCTTCCACCCCGACTGTTTTCTACAGTTTATCTCTCTCTCTGCTCCCCTCTGCATCCACTGTTGACCCCAAGTATTTAAAATACTCCACCGTCTTAACACGCTCTCCACTCAATGTCATTTCCCCTCCTCGGTCCTGCTGCACATCACATCTCATACATTCGGTCTTCTTTCGGCTAATTCTCATCCCCATACTTTCCAACGCCTCTCTCCAATTTTCCAACTGCTGCTCCACCTCCTCTTTCGTCTCCCCACTCAACACAACATCGTCTGCATACATCATGCACCACGGTGCCTCCCCCTCTAATCTTGTCCGTCAGCACATCGAATACCACATTGAAAAGGAAGGGGCTCAAAGCTGATCCTTGGTGCAGACCAACTTCCACCCCAAAGCTCTCTGACACACCCACGCTACTCCTCACCTTAGTTGTTACTCCCCTGTACATCCCCTTGATCAGTTTAACATACTTCTCCGGTACCATCTTTTCCCTTAAGCATCTCCAAACTTCCTGCCGTGGTATTCTATCATATGCCTTCTCCAAGTCAATAAAAACCATGTGCAACGCCTTCTGCCCCTCTCTGTACCTCTCTGCCAACTGTTTCAATGCAAAAACTGCATCTGTCGTTCTCCTTCCCGGCATAAATCCAAACTGTTCCACTGACACTTCCGCTTCGTCTCTCAACCTACTCTCCACTATTCGCTCCCATATCTACCTTAAAATTATACTGTAAATCTACCTTAAAATTATACACATATGATGGTCATGTGTCGCTTGAAATCCTAAAATTATATACATCCTGTCGAAGAATAATTTTAAAAACTGGCCACTAGATACTGAAAAATGTTGTTACTTATTTAATCTTTTACAATTTGCTACTATGTACGTATATATATCTACAAATGCAAGCGTCACATTTACACTATGAATTTTAGACCTACCGTACAAAAATGCATATCAATTTCATTACAACTCAAATAATTTAACTCCATATACGCTTTATTTACTAATTATTATTATCACAATTACACTGGCCAACAAGTATTTTTCATCAGATATAATTATGGGTGAGCTAGATAGATGCTGGGAAGCTGATTCCAAATCTGTTTTCGGTTTTCCTCTAGCACGTATAGTTTTCGAGATGATAATAATATATATACAGGGTGAGTCAAAAGTAGCGCCCGATTTCTTTCAGTTGATTGTTTGTTTGCCATTTGTATTACAATGTACAAGAAGGTAGCAATAAATGAATGACATGTTTATCTAACCATTTATTCGGGGGAAATTTATTACGGAACTGTACCAAGCTGTTTTACTTGCAATTTTCAAAGTGCCCTCCCTCGTGATCGATGCACAATTGCAGCCGAGCAGGCACAGAATGGCACACACGCCTGCAGAGTTCGATATCAATTTCCTCAAACTTTGCAGTGATTTGAGCCTTCAATTCCTGAATGGTACGAGGCTTTTCACGATAAACAAGGTCTTTCATGAGCCCCCAAAGAAATAAATCTGGAGGTGTAAGGTCTGGGGAGCGTGCCGGCCACTGGATCGGACCGCGGCAGCCGATCCACTTTCCGGGAAAGTTTTTATCAAGCCACTGACGAACATGACGTCCATAATGAGGTGGAGCTCCATCTTGCTGGAAATAACAGTCCTGATCTTGTACCCTGGGCCAAAAGAAGGTTTGCAGCATATCCAGGTAAATTTCTGCAGTGACAGATCCCTCAAAGAAAAAGGGTCCAATTATCCCTAATGGAGATATGGCTGCCCAAACTGTCACGCCAGGTAAATTTACCTCCTTCTCAACTGTCACTCTTGGGTTCTCCGCAGCCCAGTAGACACAATTGTGTCTGTTAATTGTGCCGTTAAGCTTAAAACATGCCTCATCTGACCACCAGATGTTGTCTAGCATTGTGTCCTCTTCGTCAAGTTTAGCTAAGAACTCTTCGCAAAATTGAAGACGGCGGTCGTCATCTCCATCATGAAGGGCATGCAGTAAGCGTGGAATGTAAGGTTTCCATTTTTTCTGGTGAAGGATACGGATAACACTTGATTGGCTCACTTCCAACTCTGCAGATAAACGGCGAGTTGACTTTTGCGGACTTTGTTCCAGTCTCCTGATGGCTTCTTCAGCCTTAGCTACATTCGTTGCCGTTTTCGGACGACCGGACTTCTTTGCAGTGGCTACCGACCCTGTTGCTTCAAATTTCTCGACAATCAATCGTATGTTTCTTCCCTGGGGTGGGTTAATATCGAATTCCTGTGCCAAACGGCGTGCCGCCATCGTTGGTTGTTCATTACATTTGTAGTAATGTTTCACGGCCGCAATGCGTTGATTCATTGAAAGGTAATTCATGGTTCAATTTGGTGCAAATTCAGTAACTTTCCAAACTCTCAGCAATAACCTGCAAAACAAAAACAAAAATAAATAAACTAAGAAAATTAATAATCTGCAAGACAATTATTAACAACATGACTTCCCAGAAAGAATCTGACAGCCGAAAAAACAGAAATCGGGCGCTACTTTTGACTCACCCTGTATAATATAATACTATATATAATATATATGTATAATATGCATATAACTATATATATATAGTATAATATACTAGGGTCACTCAATATATTTTGCCCCACCCTTTTTTCTTAGCTAAATAATAGGCCATGGGGCTGAAATGTCTTTTGGGCTGTAAGTTTGAACTTTCTGTGCTTCATATAACCAGATTTTTCCAGTTTGAACCTCCCCTCCTTGTATAAAACCGCCTTTAAACGCACTTGTATAAAACCGATGGTTAACGCAGTTTCGAAAATGGCGTCTGACAGTGATGTGCGTCGCAAACAGAGAGCTGTTATCGAGTTTTTAACCGCAGAGAAGGAAACAGTTGGAAATATTCACAAACGTCTGCAAAACGTCTAGGGAGATGCTGTTGTTGATCGAAGCACAGTTGAACGCTGGTCTAAACGTGTGAGATTATCGGAGAGAGGGAGAGCCAGCCTCGATGATGAGCCACGCAGCGGTCGCCCGGCGTCGGCTGTGACATCTCACACTGTGCAACGTGCTAACAGCATCATTCGATCAAATCGGCGCGTCACATACAAGGAGCTATCACTGGAGCTAGGAATTAGTGAAGGAAGTGTGAATACGATAATTCAGCAACTGGGATACTCAAAAGTGTGTTCACGGTTTGTTCCTCGCCAAATGACTGAAGTTCACAAAGTCCAAAGAAAAGAAATTGCTTCTGTGTCGTTGGTTCGATACGAGACAGAAGGGGATGACTTCTTTCACGAATTGTGACTGGGGATGAGACTTGGGAACACCACTTTGAACCTGAAACTAAACGCCAATGCATCGAGTGGCATCACGCAGACTCCCCACCAGTGGCGTGGTGGGACTCTCATCGTTGTTAGGGCCAGAGAGCATTTTGGCGCCCTCTCGAAATGATTCGAAATTTTTAATTTTAGCATTTTTTGACCGTTTTGAGACTGAGACGTATTTGTTTACATTTTTCGTTGTGGACGTTATAAACAGGACCAAAGTGTTAGATTTTTTTGGCTAATAAATTTATAGAAATATAGGTTGTTTGTATGCAGAAAATATTATTATTACAAACTTCTTATAACAATAGAAAGCACAAAACGTTTTAAAACAGTAGAAAGCACAGCACATGTGTGTCATGTATGTGAAAATAAATACTTAACGTCTGTACTACATAATTAGGGCTTTCGAGAGTAATTTAGATGATTGACCAAATCGAACAATTAGCCGGTCTGTGTCTAGTTTCTTTGCTATATTTCGTTCGACTGACATCAGCATTGTACCCAGCAGCATCTCCTGAGACATGGAATTCCTTATGCGCGTTTTGATTCGCTTCAATGTTAAAAAGGATCTCTCAGCCGTTGCTGATGTAGCGGGAATTGCCACTAATATGCCATATGCTTTTGAAAGAGTTGGATAGGCTTCAGTAAGACCCGTATCATGATTGAGTACAGTGTAGGCGCTGTAAATCGTTTTTGTGTTCGATAATAAAGGGAATACGGAACTGAAGCTATAGAGCTCCAAGGCACATTCGTGACTATTGATGCTGTAATTATTACAAAATTCATCGATCTCATTCTCCAATGTAGAAATTTGAGCACCAATATTAGAAAAATTTGTTGGACAAAATTTTTGTGTTGATTTTAGTACACTTCGATTTGCAGAAAATCGATAGTTCATTGCCGAGTTAATTTTGTCTAGAACAGTATAAAATGTTTCACGTGTCCATTTTGCCTGACTTTTTTCAGTGATTTCAGTATCATTCTCATTGATCTGTCTCTTCTTTTTACGTGCACGTATGACTGGCCACTGTGTTTTATCGTCGATTTCTTCGACAGCAGCAATAACAGTAGCTGGGTTATCGCGTATCTTCTGTAGCTGCTGCATCGAAGCTGAGACCATATCAAGTGCTCTGACAGCATCCACATTGACTGGCTGTAGATAGCGACTGAGTGGGCCTGTTATCATGAATATTTTATGAAACAGGCAAGCTGTTGCCAGATATGCTCGACTTTGAACAATGTGAAGTAGACCAGCTGCTTCCGAACGCTGTTTCTGACTAAACTCTTGAGATGTGGTGATCTCATTCAAAGTTTCACATATCGATATGCATCTAGATATGAATACATCTAGAGAAAATTCACGAGCCGTCCAGCGTACTGTGTTCAGTCTCTTCATTGTTTTAACTTCCAAACCTGATTCCTTTCGTGTATCTTCAAAAAGTGAATGCATGCGATTAGATTGTGTAAACATAACATATAATGTCTTCAGTGTTCCAAAAAGAGTAACAGCATCAACAGACGGTGACGAAACATCTGAAAGTACCAAATTGAGGATGTTTGCATTGCAGTGAAGATATATAACTAGCTCACCGATATCGCGTCTGATTAGCATCTGTAATCCGTCATAGCACCCACTCATGTTCGCAGCACCATCATATGACTGGGCAACAAGAGTCTCATAACAGTCAACATTACGGTCAGAAAAAGCAGACTTTACCAAACTCAGAAGCATTTTTGATGTAGTATTTGAAGCATGTTGTAGGCACAGCAAATGCTCACAAACACCACCATCCACAGCCACACGAACACACATACTAACATGTTCTTCATGTGATACATCAGGAGATGTGTCAACAATGATGGACCATGTAACAGCTTTTTTCATTTTCTTTACAATTTCGATTGTTATTTCTTCTCCAATTACATCAATTATCTTGCTTTGAGTATCATTACTCACAGAAGTTAGCTTGGAACCACGGCCCTGATTCTCAGTTTCCTGCTGTTAATGAAGAACCTTTTCTATCTGCTCTCTAGTACTTGAATCATACACAGCAAGAAAATCAAGCAATTCCAAAAAGTTTCCTCTGTTCTCATCTGAATCCAATGATTCTGTATGACCTGTGAATGCCAAAGATTGTATACCAAGGTAACGTATAGCATTGACAACCCTATGCACAAACGTCCTGTTCTTTATAACTGCAGCTTTTCTCAAATTCTCCTTAGACTCACTTTGCTTCAACAATGCATTGGAGATTGAACTTTGTATCAGAAACATCAATCTGGCAACAACAGCCATTCTATGACTATTTGAAGTGTCATGTTTCCTTACTCCTTCCCATTGGTGCTTCCAGTCAGAAAAACTAGCATTTGTAAATGAATTTCCTTGTTTAGACCGTTGATTTTCTCCTCGCAGATTGTTGTCAGTGAACAGTATACATATGATACAAAAAAGCGCATCTTTTGTCTCAGAATAGGACAACCAGTGGCGAACTAACTTGTTGGTTTTGTAAAAAACAACCATATGAACAATGACGTTTGCGACCACCAATGACATTTCGTCTTTTTGAAAGGTACTTATCATCTGGTTGATTAGGTCCACAGCTCAGCACGTGTCGTTTTCCATCAGCACTATACCTGAGATTGAGAAAAAAATAACTTGCCTTTATTTATTTTATGGCTAAGATAGGTAGAACTTAAATAGCAAAAATAACCTTCATTTATGCACATTATAATTTTTAGGAATTATATTTTAATATTAGTGAACGATAAAAATAAAATCACCTGTGCTTAGAATTTATTAGTGCTGTAGGATCAATTTTGTCAGGTTTGAAAATAGATTCATCTGTTGTATCAACAGCTTCTTGACTAGACTTGATCGACTCTGGTTAATTAGGTACACAACTCGGTGCATGTACAGCATGTTGTTTTTCTTTGTCATCACCATCATCATCAGAGCTGGAATGGTTAATATACATATTTTATAGTTAAGGAAAAAAATAACAAGAGACTGTTATTCATTAGAATTTTATAAATTGATTTTTAGAAACTTTTGTGCTTACAATTACCTGCTATTTTCAGTGACAATGAAAGATGTGGCTGACTCAGCAAATTGACCAAACGGAAGTTTTTTGGTAACAGTGATGTGATCTATCTCATCAGAGTCATCACTATGACTGGACTGCAATGTTTCAGCTTCAGTGAAAGATGTGCTTGTTTCAACAACTTAACTAGAATTGAGTGTTTCAGCTACAGTAACAGCTGACAATGTTTCAGTGGCAGGTGTCACTTGACTAAGCTCAGTTATATTTAAAAATGCCTGCATTCCTTGCCTGAGAGAGTCTTCTTCCTGCGTGCGCTGTTTCTTAGCAGCTCTGTTTTGAGCACCAGATTTTTTATTTCTCTTTTTATCCATTGCATATTGACTAGATCCTATGTTTCAACCAATTAGTTTATTTTGGTTTTTGGCAGTTTATAATACCAAAAACAAGAAAAATATTTGATGCTCAAATTTTATTTCTAAAATCGAATGTAATTATATTTTCTTATAAAATACATTTATTAATAAAATAAATATAGGCAATATTTATTTTATTAATTTAAAAATGAATAAATATAGCCAAAGGTTAAAAAAATGAAATTTGTGACTCAAGCAAGACTATAGTATGCATTTTTGACACAGCATGCAAAATCAAATTTTAATTCTTGACATCGACTATATATATATATATATATATATATATATATATATATATATATATAATATATATATTGTAGTGAATAGGTTTTATTATTTATTATCTTCATTATTTATTTACGCTTCTTTCTACTTTACTATCTATTCTCTATCGGCTTTCTTTCATTTATCACTTTGTTTCTCTACACTCTTTTTGCCGTATCGTATAAATATCATGGTAGCGCGCCTAGACTGAAAGACCGTTACAAAACAAAGGGGGAAGGGGGTATATTAATACTCTTTTTAACACTTATGAACGTTTTATTAATTTCGAAAATGGTTTAGTTAAGTTAGGGGTATGCGAGTATGAAATTTCTATATAATAATTTAGGTCGGAGAGGGCACACACTTAATTAATTTTACGTTACATTTCGTCAACCTACGCGTAACGCGTTGCCTCAAGACTGACTATTATGGGTTAGTCCGCTCCTTTGGGCTCCCTTCAGTACTGCCAACTGTACCCATTTTAAACAATTTAAAACTAACAAACATGCTTTATCGTAATCATCACAATTTTTAGTAAATTTATATTAAACATTTATTTAATTAAACAGAAATTAATATTCTTAACTAAGCATTACTACACTCGCATCACCCCCTTGAAAATAAGTTTTTCCATTAGAAAACTTATTAATATCGTTTAACAATGTCAATAATTTATTCAACAAACTTATATATTTTGCAATTTTTTTTTTTTTTTTTTTTTTTAACAATTCAGAGAGATAGACAAGAAATAATTAGATGACAAATTCCATACATATATTGTATCATATTATAAAAACCGAAAACTTTATAATTTTCACATTTGCATAAAATAACATTTCACTCTAATAATTAAATTACAACCTGTAACTAATCTATACATGCCAAAAAAATAACGGAAAATTTTCTTACAGTGGCTACACAAATCTCAAGTTCACAATCTATTCCCGCGATTCTCATCAACGATCGCTTTACATTTGAAACAATTATTTGTATAGTTATACAGTTACTATCAGGGCAACATAGAAAAAAATAAGAAAAAGTTTACATAAAATACTGACCAAGAGCGCACATACTATTTCACGAAAAACACAACAATTATGGGCAAATCGCACCCTTTCACTTATAATTTCATTACACAATAATCAGTACTTAATTTGCTGGACGTTGTTTAGATGACACTCCGCACGCTGACAACGGATTTCAATTTTCAATCGCAGCTCTCCTGCTCACTTCGCTAGAATGCAAGGGATTGCATCAATCAACATGCAACAGGGCAGCACGCTATAATGGTTCCGCTCTCTCTCCAATGGCGAAAAAAAAAACAAGAGACGTCCAATTCTAAAAGGATCAGGGGGGGAGATATCTGAAAGCGGGACCACGCGCTGGAATTGGACGGAATTTGCAATTCTAGAAGTCGATGAAGAAACTCGCCTTGTCTCATCTCCACTTTTGTCGGTGAACGCTGCTCTTCCTACGTCCAGCTGAAAGACTCTTCTACTGGCAACAATCAAACGATGACTCCGCCGTAGGCCGTTTCCCAACGAACCTACTGTATGTCTGTATGGACAGTACAGTCGTAGGCACCCGTTCAAGCTCTCGTGGCTTGTCTACCGCGCGCTGTGACACATATTTAGCGAAGCATTCGAGCAGCGTGACCAGCTACTGCCCGAAAAATACCAGTAGACCATCTTCGATCGAAACTTTCGTGTGCCAAGACCCTGCACACGTAAATTTCTCTTCTCTTCCGAAACTGTCCTGCGCCAAGTCCATGCGCATTCGGTTCCTCTCTTCTGTCTTCTCTTCTCTTCCGAAACCATCCTGCGCCAAGTCCATGCGCCATTTGGTTTCTCTTCTCTCTCTCTCATTGGTGATCGATCACCTATCCGGTCGACTAAACTCACTTGATGGAACTCGGATTCAACTTGGTTGACTCCCAAACCGAGCCTTTGCAATTTTGAAAAAAAAAGTTTATTCGAAACGTTTCTGTACTGCTTATCATTTCATTTTTAATTTATCGAATTTTCTCGACAGTTCACTTCGAAATACTAACTACACATTTGCTCTGGCCAAATTCACGGAAAAAATATAAAAAATTTCGCAAAAATTTAATCAAATCTAGCTACCAATAAGGTCACTTATGGCAGTTACAGCAGAGAAGATAAAAAAAGTCATAAAACGCTAAACAAAATTGTACAGTATAAATATAAAAGCGCCCATACATAGTAACTGTTAGTATAATTTAAGAATTATTATTGTTCAAACTATCGTCAGAAATCACCTCAATACCTCTAAATACAAAAGACAAAAATGAACCCCAGAAACTTCATGTCATCCATTCTCTGACAATCATGAACCCTCTTGCTTTGAGGAGGAGCACACAAAGACGCCACAAAAACGTTACTGGCTATCTAAGGCTCCATTTCCGAGTGTACACTTGAGTCAATGTTTCAAATGCATTAGTTAACTCCGACTGAAGGTTTAAACAATAATAATTTTCTAAACAGTTATTAAAAAGTAAAAAAAATTTAAATATTACTACCAAAAATTATTTTAATACAGTAATTCCAACTTGAAACGTCAAATTTCATACGAATTGAACTCGCAATTAGCAAATTACATCTGAGATACAACTCTCTCCTTCAACAGAAACCCCAGTATGGTTTGCAAATCACAAAAATCTCAGTAATTTATCGTTTCCAAGTGAAACTACAAATTTGCATAGTTATACTAAATAAGAATAGATCATATGCACTAAAAAAATACACGCAATCCACTGTAAACAAAAACAACATTGCATAATTAAGAGCGGTCGCTTTGTTTGTAAGCGAACCTCTATACAAATATCCCTACGTAACCGAATGAACTTGCATTATATCCTAACATAATTTCGTAATATTTTCCATGCAAACGCTCGAACTAAAAAAAAGACATTTTTCATTTCTAATACCCAAATTAAAATATCAAATTAAAACATCCTTTTTAGAATACAATCTAAATTTGAACTAAAAATTTTACCATTGTCATTGAACTGGAAAGAAAAATAAAAATCGGCCTACCTGTACCAATAAAATTGATTATTGAATGAATTTATAAAACGTAAAGAAAATATATGAAAAGAATTTTCTACACAAATTTCTGTAATTCAAAAAAAATTATAATATCCAGATTTAGTAAAATGTGTACCGTAACTCACTTGGCCGTCAAAATAAAAATAAAATTTACTGCTGCACTTTTAGGCCTATATTTAATAAATTCAATGTTATGCGCGGAAAGAACAATTTAGAATTTTATGCATAACATTTGTGCTTATTAAAGAAAAATCCTATGCTTATTTATGTTAAACCAATTAAAATTTTGTTAAATAACTAAGAATTTACTACTCAATAGACATACCGTATAACGGTTAATCTCCGAACAATATTTTACGATAGGCCTACAAGAAATCCTCAGTACAATACAATAGCCATTTACCAAATATGTCGGAATTGTCGTGAAATGAACGAAAGAAAAGAGAGAGGAAAAAAAAATAATCAGCTTACCTACCAAAGTTTATGAGTATATAAATATATGTAATTATATATATAACTAATAAATACGTTAGTTAATAAGTAAGTATATAATTAATGAGTATATAAAAAATCCAAAAAAACAAAAAATTTCACAACACAATTTCTCTATTTCAGTTAAACGAATTCTGCTTATTTTGAAATTTAACACAATCCTATACGGCGACTTATAATCTGACAAATTTAATATGTTTAAGATTACCTTTCGACTGTCAATTAACTGTAACTTAACCTATATAGCGCGAAGCGAGCGAAGCAAAAAGCCCGTAAATCTATATAAACAAAATAATCCTATTATTATATACAGGCAATCGAAATATAATCAAAAATCTGCTAATGAAACCCAGAAAATTTCTCACAAATTTTCGCTAAAACATTTTGAAAGGACCATATAAAATGTGTATCACTGTATTTAAACTAACAATTACTTACGTACAAATTTTTTCTATATTAATCGCTATTATTATATACAATTACTACTAATTCAAAATTTTAAACAAAAAGTAAAAAGGTAAGCTGAAAGAGGCATACAGTGGAAGAGACGAAAAAAAAGAAAAATTGAGTCTTCAGGCAGCACGATAATTTCAAAACTATATCCTCTCCAACCGAATGAACGAAATTTAACGTAATAATGACTCGCAATATTGAGTCGGACAAACGAAAAGCAACGGAACTGGACGATGAAAAATGGGACAAAGGGAACATTTCAGAATCCAACGAACTCCCACGAAAGAAAGAAAAAAAAAAAATTAAATTTTTAGGCGCGAAGTTTGTCAGGGACGCTATCAGGATGCGAAGGCGAAGCGCCATTTAAATTTATATTTACAATGAAATTTTAAGGCATGAAATCGAAATTTGCCTGCAAACGGTAAACTTTGCATTTAGATATTTTAATAATCGAAATAAAATATTCATTAACGCTATTGGTTATTATACCGGTTTTAAGAATTTTAATCGAAATACTAAATCACGTGGGTAAGCCTCACAAAATATGATGTAAGACCACCGCTCGCCACCAGATGTAGTGATAGCTTTATTAATTTACTTTCTCTTCATTATTTACGCTTCTTTCTACTTTACTATCTCTATTCTCTATCGGCTCTTTCTTTCATTTATCACTTTGTTTCTCTACACTCTTTTTGCCGTATCGTATAAATATCATGGTAGCGCGCCTAGACTGAAAGACCGTTACAAAACAAAGGGGGAAGGGGGTATATTAATACTCTTTTTAACACTTATGAACGTTTTATTAATTTCGAAAATGGTTTAGTTAAGTTAGGGGTATGCGAGTATGAAATTTCTATATAATAATTTAGGTCGGAGAGGGACACCACTAATTAATTTACGTTACATTTCGTCAACCTACGCGTAACGCGTTGCCTCAAGACTGGCTATTATGGGTAGAGTCCGCTCCTTGGGCTCCCTTCAGGACTGCCAACTGTACCCATTTTAAACAATTTAAAACTAACAAACATGCTTTATCGTAATCATCACAATTTTTAGTAAATTTATATTAAACATTATAATAATTAATCAAACAGAAATCAATATTTTCAACTAAGCATTACTACAATATATATATATATATATATATATATATACAGTATATATATATATATATATATATATATATATTATATATACAGTATGTATATATATATATATATATATATATATATATATATATACACATTAAAATTTGATCTTTAAAAATTTCCATACAATTTTGGTATAAATTTGGGCCTAACTCCCCCACCCTTCAAAAATTTGTAATAATTTGGGGTTTCTATGTTGTAGAGTAAGTCTTCCTTTGTGTTCTGTGCAATTTTAAAGAAATTCATAGTCTCCAATTTTTTTTATGAATTTTCTAAAATAGGAAGTTGTATTTTTTTGAAAAATGGATTTGAAAATTGTTTTACTTTATGAATGGTTATAGGTCCCCCAAATTTTAAATTTCTAAAATCTGGTCCCTGGTGCGGCGCCCTCTGAACCTCTGTTATGGCGCCCTTTGGCTAATCGTCGCTGGTCGGGCCAAACCCGTTTGGCCCATATGGCCACCACGCCACTGCTCCTCACACAAGAAAAAGTTCAAAATGGCTCCCTCTGCAGTAAAGGCTATGGCCACCATCTTCTGGGACATGAAAGGGGTGATTCTGGTGGACATTATGAAGAAAGGACAAACAATCAACTCAGAGGCATATATTGCTACCCTACAGAGACTCCAGAGACGTATGAAGCGAGTTCGACTGGAGAGAAAACTGGAAGACGTCCTTCTTTTGCACGATAACGCAACACCACACAACAGTTTGCAAAGAAGAGAGGCCATCACAAAAATGTGCTTGACTGTGTTACCCCACCCTCCATACGGCCCGGATCTGACACCTTCAGACTTCCATTTGTTTGGATCAATGAAGGATGCTATTCGTGGAAGAAAGTTTCAGAGTGACGATAAGGTTGTTGAGGAGGTTAAGAGGTGGCTCCAGCGGAACCCAGCGGAATAAAGGCCCTTGTTTCGAGGTGGAGGAAAGCCTTAGAAAAGGATGGAGACTATGTGGAAAAATAAAAATTTGTAACAAAGGTATGTAACTACTTGTGTACAAAATTTCTAGAACTTACAAGGAAAGGGGCAAAATATATTGAGTGGCCCTCGTATAATACTATATATACACAATATATAATATGTGTCCTTTATATAATATAATAATATATATAATATGCATATAACATTATCTAATACTATATATACATATTATATATTGTGTGTATATATAGTATTATAAGTTATATTGTATATATAATACTATATATACAATATATAATATGCGTCCTTTATACATGTAATGGAGTATTTTGTCATTGCAGCTTAGGTGTAGGTTTTTGCTTTACCGTTTCTGTGCTCTCATGTATGGCATTTTGTCTTTTTAACTTAGGCTTTCTGCAACTGTATTGTGGTATTTTAGGTGAGAGCAGTTGCTGGCCACAAATTTGCAGATGTTCCACATGTACACCCTTTTATTCTTTGGCGTAACAGTCACATGTCTAGTTGTGTTTTGTGTCGCCCACTTACACATTTTATTTTTTTAGGTGATTTACATCCACCCACTCATCGATCATCATGCCTCGAAAGTGTAAAAATAACCCCGACAATTTCTGTTACGTGTGCGGCTCGTTCGCGACTAAATCACAACGGCGTACAATCACGCTGGATCTTCGGAAACTTATCGGTTATACTTTAGCTGTTCACTAGGCGATCAAGATAAGGCGTGGGCGCCACATGTTATCTGTACCTCTTGTTCGAATGGATTACGTGACTGGTTAAATCAAAGGAAAAAGTCGATGCCGTTCGCTATACCCATGATATGGAGGGAGCCGAGAGACCATTATGGCGATTATTACTTTTGCAATGTTAACATAACTGGATTCTCCGTAAAAAACAAGCATAACATCGTTATCCGAACGTAGACTCGGCGATCAAACCGATCCCTCACGATGACACGATTCCGATTCCGGTACCTCCACAGCATGGACTCGATTCTTTAGAAGACGAAAGGTACTCTGACGAAGGTGCGATTGGCCGTGATGCGGGACCTTCAGCCGATCTTGACTACACACCTGACGAAGAGCAATCGGAGCCGGAGAGGCTTACCCAAAACGAATTGAATAACCTCATTATAGACCTAGCCCTCTCCAAAGAGAAATCAGACCTTCTCTCCTCGAGACTCAAGCAGAAACACTTACTTGAGAAGAACGTCCGAGTGTGTCACTATCGAAAACGAAACCATGATTTGGCGACATTCTTTACAGTAGACGGTTCGCTCTGCTATTGCCATGATATCAATGGACTTTTCGAGAACTTGTCACAGGCACACACACCATCTGAGTGGCGTCTCTTCATTGATTCCTCACAGCGAAGCTTGAAAGCGGTTCTCCTGCATAACGGGAACTTAAAGCCGTCCATCCCGATCGCCCACTCCGTTCATCTAAAGGAAACGTACCATAACATGAATATACTACTCGAAGCAATCCAATACAGCACTCATCAATGGAATATCTGTGGTTATTTCGAAGTCATTGTTATGTTAATGGGCATGCAAGGAGGGTTCACGAAATGTTGTTTCCTATGCCTATGGGACAGCCGTGCTACGGCGGATCATTACATCAGACGTGACTGGCATCAAAGAAGCACATACGAGCCAGAAACAGTGTCCAGTGTGTTCCTTTAGTTGGGCCAAAGAAGATTTTCCTGCCACCTCTCCACATTAAGCTCGGCTTAATGAAAAATTTTGTGAAAGCGATGGGTAAGGCGAATTCGAGAGGGTTTCGATACCTTGTTGAGAAATTTGCAAACATCAGTGCCGCGAAATTGGAGGGAATCTTCGTGGGGCCCAAAATCAGGGAGGTTCTGTAGGATGAAGGCTTTGTGGCTTTGTGGAAACTTCTTGGGTATCCACACGTCTCCCGCATACAAAGATTGAGTTCAGAAACTGCTCGATGCATATCAAGAAATGGGCTGTCACATGTCCTTGAAAATACATTTTGTACATTCACATCTAGATTTCTTTCCCGAAAACCTTGGCGTAGTGAGTGACAAACATGGGTAACGCTTCAATAAAGACATCCAGTCCATAGAAAATCGCTACCAAGGTTTCTGGAACGAAAGTATGCTGGCAGATTACTGCTGGATGTTGTACGGTGACGATCCGGAGAAGGTTTACAAAAGAAAATCGTACTCGCAACGTGTTTAGGTTGGTGTACATTTCTTTTAATGAATAAAGTTGTAGTTTTACGATAAATTGTGCAGAAATTAACACGAGTCATATTTCGATAACTATATGTGCTAGAGGAAAACCGAAAATAGATTTGGCATCAGCGTACAAAACTGGTTTAGAAAAGTGCGTATACATCTTTGATGAGAGTAAAAAGTTCGATTTTGTTGACCAGTGTTATTATTAATGTCGAAAACATAAACACAAAACAATTTTTAAACTCAAGATAGGTAGGCTGTATAAAGAGTAATGAAAGTTGATGAGAAAAAAAAGAAACGAGCCAACGGACGGGATTTCTAAATTCTAAATAAGTCTCTCCAAGACTGAAGAAAATGAAATGTGAAGAAAACGAAATGATCAAAGGCCGCTATAAGAAGAAAAAAAATAAACATTTAACTGAAATAAAACTGAGTCGAAAAGGTTAGAACAGTTTTTGAAAATGGTGCGCGCGCCATCTTGAATTACAGATAAAATGAATTTTGAAGGAATGGGAATCGGAATTCGCTTGCAGATGAGGTACACAATGTATTTTACTGTTTAATTTACCGAAACAGAATATCCACTAATTTTATAAATACTATAAAACGGGTAGCAATGTATTTGACCGAAATATAACTTCGTACAGAAAATGTGGGAAAATGCCTTATTTGATTTAATAGGGCTACTGCTGGTCACCAAAATGTCATGTACCTCATTCAATTCATTGTTTTATTTCTTATTTACTTTACTTACTTTACTACTTCCCTCTTCTCATTGCTTTTTCTTCTCTTTACATTCGCTTCACTGTACTTTATAACCACGGGAGATGGGTACACGTGGCCGCCATTAAACTTTCGAACAATGAAGGGACCGGGGATAATTACACACTATTATTCACTATTTACTGATTTTTTATTTATGCCGAAACAATTTGAACAAACGGAGTAAACACGAGTGCGGACTATCATTAACATTTAATCGCGGAGAGAGACATAATTTAATATTTTAAATAAACAATAACATTCTAATACGGAAAACCACCTAACCAGGACACATCCCATTTCAAGACTGGATTTTTTTGGCATTTCAGCCGCGGCACATTTCATGTGTTGCCAATTCGTATTTTCATATTTTTAATTTCAAACTATTAATTTCTTATCTACGTACAAACCATAATTAAATTTCTAACTAAACATTATTTTCTTCTTTATTAAACCAAACATTATTAAATTCTTATAAACAAAATATTATTAAATTCTTATTAGACATTATTATCTTGATTTAAAAAAAAACAATACACGACAGCGAGCAATAAAAATTGGTTGATAGATAAAGGGGTACCCTGGGTAAAAACTCTGGGTGCTGATTGGAAAGTAGTGAGTTCGAGTCCGTGCGAGGATTTTATAATTTTTGATCCACCGTTGTGGGGCATTGTTCGGATTCCTTGTTAAACTGTGGATCTAAGGTAGAGTGAGAAGCTTGTTAATACTTTTATGTGGTATAAAAATGTTTCTAACTAGGGTTAAAGAAAATATGGGTATCTGAGCGGTTTTAAAAGAACTCGATTGAATTACTTTGAACTACACGAAATTTTTAATTTTTTATATGCGGTTCTCACCCGAATATGGGATTAAGTTTAAGGTTTTTCAGGGCTCTCAAATTAAGATTATGTACAGCAGATGTCATGATTATATATATATATATATATATATATATATATATATATATATGTGTGTGTGTGTGTGTGTGTGTGTGTGTGTGTGTGTGTGGTGTATTTTAAAATTTATACGACGAAATGTATTTTAGAAATTTGATTAATATTATCAGTACAAAGGTCTTAAACTGAAAAAATCATCTCTGACAGATACATTACAGCTCTTTTCAGATTGGGGAATGAGAAAGTAAAGATGCGAGAGATTTTTCGGGTGATCGGCAGCCTAATTTTTTCTTTATGATGGAAGAAAGGTATTTATGAAGGATCGGGGGCGAGTTTTATTTATTGTTAAAAGTGTATATATATGTATAAGGTAACATGATTTTGTGTGTGTGTGTGTGTGTGTGTGTGTGTGTGTGTGTGCTTTATTCCCTTGACTGTATGGCTGTGTGCGCAGAGAAAGTATGAAAGTATATATAAATGATACAGAGAGTGTGGTGTGTGTGTGTGTGTGTGTGTGTGTGTTTACTATTTTTTTGTGATACAGATATATGCTAAATAAACAGAGCAATGTAATTCTTCTTTACGAAAAATGTACATACAAGGAAATAGCTGTATATATGTATGTGTACATACCATGATTGTGTTTAAACCATATACCACTGGGTATGCTTTCATATGTATGTGTAAATGCCATGGTTTTGTGTGCATCTAAGCCATATACGACTAGTTGTGCTGTTATATGTATGTGTAAGTGTCATAATTGTGTGTGTGTCTAAGCCATATACGACTGGCTGTATTCTATGGCTGTGCCCCTAGGCCTGTTCAAAAATCAACTTTTTCTTATTTTCATAGGTTTCTGTACATTTTCCCATGCTTTTTGACCTGAAAAAGCCGGAAATGACAACTATTTTGACCTAAGATGTTGGGAAGCATTGCCGCATGGAGCTTTAAATTTTATGCCTTGAAATCGGCCAAAGCGCCAATTCCGGGGTCCCTTGAATTATGTTTTGCACTTTAACTTTTGATCTAAACGAGATAGAGCAACAAATTAGGTATCAAATGAAAGAGCATAAAATTAATAAATAATAATAATAATAATAATAATAATAATAATAAATAAATAATAATTAATAATAATAATAATAATAATAATAATAATTATCTATCATTTTTCAGGAAACAACAGAAACTCAATCAGAATCTAGAAAACCATCTACAAGTTACAACTTCACAATGGCATTAAGCAAGGAGCTGAGGGAGCTCCGTGGGCGCACAGTTGATATCTCAGAACCTCCACGTACTGTCCACAGGCAGGTGTCAACTGGGCCATCTACCAGATCTCTCACTGAAACTTTCCTGGTTGGATACCCTTCAGCTTTATCAGTGGTTCCCAGCTTCCCACCAACAGACAGGCGTTCCAGTATTTCCTTAATCTTCAGAATTTACCGGAAAATGCAGGGAGGCCCATGGTTCAAGACCTTGCATATGAAACAGTTGAATCTATCATCCCATTCTGGCAGATGGCTAGGATCAAGACAATGACCAAGTACAACGCAATGAAGCTCTTCATGAAACTACATGAGAAACATCGTGCTCTGGTGAAAAGCAAAGGAAGAGCAAGTAACCCTGGAGGAAAAAGAGGAGCATTTGTGCTGGAATTAGACAGCCTGTTCGATATAGGAGCTCCAAATGCAATCCAGGAAATACAGAACAACAGACTGTTATCCAGAGAGAAGAAAGATGAGGATATCAGGTTCTACGAAGACCAAAAGACTGAGAGGAAAGGTCATATGTCTGGTCATGACAAGATTTTTGAGACAAGATCCCTGCAGCAAGCAGCGAGGAATGAAAGACTGCAGCATAGACAAGAACATGGTAAAACTAGGTAATTACTTTGAACGTCACAAAAAGTTTTAAGTTTTACTCCATTGCGATATTTAGCATGTACTTAACAATTACTGTCTTAACATGTTGTACTATTTTACAGCTGCAGCAGAACAAGAGGCAGTTGTTCATGTGGATGACATTACCAGTGGTGACTCAACTGACAACGACGCTAACACAGAGGACATGGATTACCATCAGCCTCGTCCTGGATGTTCTCACCATCAAGACACTGTGACTAGTGTGACTTTGACGTTTCCAAGGAAGGTCATGGAATGTGATGTCATCTGCAATACAGCTGATCGTCTTGGTTTATCAGACAATCAAGTTACTGCCATGGTTTCTGCCACCTTGAAAGCTGGAGGGACTGATCTGGATAACTTCATCATCTCAACCTCAACAACACGTCGCAACAGAATGCTGTCCAGGTATAATATCAGCCAGAGTCACATGTCCAAGTTTTGTGAAAACCCCCCACAGTACGCTGCCTTACACTGGGATGGAAAGTTGCTCAAAGATGTCTTGGGCAGTGAACCTGGAAGTACCTCAGAGACTTTAGCTGTGCTAGTGTCTGGTCCACCTTCATACACTGAAGGAAAGTTATTGGGAGTACCTGTCATCGACAATTCTTCTGGCACAGCTCAGGCTGAGGCTTCAATGGATTTACTGGAGACATGGGAACTTACGGATAATGTTACTTCCCTTGTTTTTGACACTACATCCAGTAACAGTGGAGTTCACAGAGGAGCTGCCAAACTGCTAGAGAAAATGCTGAACAAAAAGGTGTTTTATCTGGCCTGTCGACATCACATCCTGGAAATCCTAGTAGGAGCAGTTTGGGAGAAGCTGTTTGGGAAGGTGAAGGAGCCAGATAATCCCTGGTTTGAGCATCTGAAGGATGTTTGGACGGACTTGTCCAAGGAAAACCCAAAGATGCTGGCTATCAACAGCAAATGGCTGAAGGAAAAGAAGAAGAACAGTGAAGAAATACTCCAAGACATTCTAACAGCAGAAAGGCTTCCAAGAGCCGACTACAGGGAAATGGATGAACTGACAGTCATTGTTCTTGGAGGAACGCCTCCTCCTCGACTGGAGTCGACCAGGCGCCATTCATCAGGCCAGATGGATGGCCAGAAACCTGTACTCCATGAAAATGCTGATGTTTGCAGATCAACTTGAGTACGACGAAGACACTGTATCAAAGCTGGAAAGACTCAACACCTTCCTTGCGCTGTTCTACACTCCTGTATGGATGATGTCAATGTCTGCTGCAGATGCTCCCGTGAATGATCTAAGTCTAATCCAGGACATGTTGAAGTACAAGAAAACTGACCCAGAGCTTGCTGATGCAGTACTTAATAAGATGGAAAAACACAAATGGTACCTGACGCAGGAAGTCGTGCCATTTGCCCTGTTCAGCAGTAGATTGAGTGACACATTGAAGCACGACATTGCTGCCCAGTTACATGCCACTGAGAAGCCAGACAGCTTCAGAACAGGAAAGCCTCTATTCCAGAGAGTCACAGCTAAGACCACCCTGGTTGATCTCATTGGCCCAGAATCACATTTCCTGCTGGACACACTGAACATTGGATCCGAGTGGCTTCTGGAACCTGTCACGTCTTGGGCCACAGAATGAGGACTACAGAAAAGCGTTGGACTATGTTAAGAATCTGAAAGCGGTGAATGACATTGCTGAACGTGGTGTCAAGATGATGAGTGACTTTGCAAATGTCATAACAACAGATACCAAGCAAAGGGACTATCTCCTTCAAGCTGTGGAGTTCAACAGACGCCGCTTTGACAGCTTCAAGAAACAAACTCTCAACAACTGAGTGTGTAAATGTCATTATGAAATTAATCATCATGTAATGCTTTCACTTCTTGATCGATTAGACTTGTGACAAAATGTTAATCTCAAATTTGTGTCATGAATAAGGCGCCTTGTCTGCCTTGAGTGTGAGAAAACGAATTTTGTGATATTTCTGAAATCTTTGTATGTACCAATGTGCCATTTCTTGTTCCAAGACTATCATAATTGTATAAGTTAGAAAGAGGATTAAAAACACTAATTTGGTGCCTGTTTTGTTGCTCTATCTTGTTTAGATAAAAAGTTATAGTGCAAAACATGATTCAAGGGACCCCGGAACTGGTGCTTTTGGCCGATTTCAAGGCAGAAAACTTAAAGCTCCATGCGGCAATGCTTCCCAACAACCTAGGTCAAAATGGTTGTGATTTTCGGCCTTTTCAGGTCAAAAAGCATGGGAAAAAGTACAGAAACCTATGAAAATAAGAAAAAGTTGATTTTTGAACAGGGCTACTGTGCCCCTGACTGCTTACTCTCTAAACAAACTGGAGAGGGAGATAGAGGATGGGTACCCCCAACTCTTGGTGCATCCAATGCTAAAACAGTATGTTGCAGTTTTGCAATTGTTGATCATGTTGCATGCAATTGATTTGCACTCGGCATTTTTTAAAACATAATATTCCCCCTGGCTACGGGCCTGCTATCAGCATAAGATGAAGATAAAAATAGTGATATGGCTGCACAAGTACTAATGGTACCTATGAAAACCACTGCAACTATAAATTTGGAAGTATCATACAATGTATACAGCTAAAGACTCCAAATAGAATTTTAATAAAATAAAATAAAATAACCATGATCTATTTACAAAAACAAAATAAGTTTTCAGAAGCATACACATCATTCAAATAGGGCACTTGCAAGAAATTGAGGGGGGTTCCGGACGTCGCCGACTCCCCCCCCCATAGATCCACCCTTGTATATATATATATATATATATATATACAGGGCGTCCCAAAAAAATGTATACACACTTTAAATAATTATAAAGGCAGTGTTTATTAAAATACATTTCATTTTCAAAATGTAATAGAATCTACAGACATTATTTAATTGTTTTGTCAACGCCTGTTGTCAAACTGACGTCCGTTCTGGTCCAGGCACTGCTGATAACGCGAAGCAATGGAATCGCAAACATCACGAAACATTTCGTTTGGTATTTGTGTGCATTCTCGTTCAATTGCTGCTCTCAATTCAGCGACTGTTGCAGGTTTTATAGCGTAGACTTTGTCTTTTAAGTATCCCCATAAAAAAAAGTCTAGTGGTGTGAGGTCTGGTGAACGCGGAGGGTATTCTACGAAACCCCTTCGTCCAATCCACATCCACATCGTGCCAAGTACCACTCGCAATACTCCACTCTTCGGTCCGGATCATCTTCATTAATAGCATGGACTAATCTTGGAATGTAACTTTTCCATTGACAGCGCTTCAAAATGCGTTGGACAGACGATTCTGAAATTCCTACCTCACGACTCGCTTGCCGCACAGATTTTCTTGGACTTTGGTGATACGTTTCCAGTACTCTTTCTTGCTTTGTGGGGCTTGTCGATGTCCGTGGTCTTCCAGAACGCTTCTTGTGGACATTCTGAACAGTTCCATCGGCTTCAAACTTATCTCTAATTCGAGTGATGGTAAGTCGCGTTGGTGGATCTGTTTGAAACTCCCTCCTAAACTGTCTTTGCACTTCAACTGCGTTTTCACACTTCCAGTAGCATTTTAGAATGAATTTCCTTTGTTCAAAGCTTAGTCTGACTGCCATTATTAATTCTAATGGGTTTAACTTGGAAAGAAAGAAACATCAATTGAGCTATCAGCTGTTAAAGTGTGTATACATTTTTTTGGGACGCCCTGTATATATATAAATAATAGAAATTCTCTACCTATTTTCTTTCTGGAATCTAACATATTTTAGTGACCTTAAAGTATACAAAAAAGGCCTAAAGCTCAAGCACATCGAATTGGGGGTACACTCGCGTGTATTGAGAGAGAGAGAGAGAGAGAGAGAGAGAGAGAGAGAGAGAGATACAACGTATTATTTTTGATTTCGGGTATTTTTCTTTGTTTCACAAAATAAAATCTTATCATAGTCATTGTTATTCGTAGACCTATAGCAATTTTCCATATTTTGCATCTAAAATAAAGTACACAGGCGTGTGTTTATCAAAGAACTGTCATGATAAACTCGAATTGCTTACATTTCACCTTGCCATTACATAAGCCCTAAGAGCAAACCCCTTAATCAGATTTTGTTTATAACCTTGGTTTTACTTCCGCCCGAAATGTTCATTATGACGAAGGTCAAGCTTGTCACTTCACTTTAGACCTACAGTTTAACTTGGAATTCGAACCACGCCCCACCAGCAGTCCAGCGTCTTAATCACTAAGCTATCCATGGTACCCATTCATCTACCAACCAATTTTTTTTTATCGTGTCGAAGGATGAACAGCTGTATTTTTCTGCGCGCCGCCTGCCGTCACCTGATCTCGATTTCGGGGCTGATGGATTCGTAGT
The DNA here is from genome assembly GCA_023014485.1 of Bathynomus jamesi. Taxonomy (NCBI): domain Eukaryota; kingdom Metazoa; phylum Arthropoda; class Malacostraca; order Isopoda; family Cirolanidae; genus Bathynomus; species Bathynomus jamesi. The sequence continues at coordinate 159,431 of JAJOZX010003668.1, read as the reverse complement.
CAGTGACGGTAACCACAATACCACCGAGGTGTATATATAACTAATTGCATACAGATGTTCGCGTAAGTGTTTTAATAAAAATTATTCACGCTTATTAAAGCTTACCCGTTATAAAGAAACGTTTCCTTATCATATTTGAGATCGCCAAAGGTTAAACAAATATATGTATTTATTTGAATGAAATGTCATGCGAAACTTTCGGAACAGGTTATTCAATTACTTTACGGTTATTCTGGTCAGAGACAACCATTACACCATTACAGACCATTACACAATGTGTGTGTGTATGTGTGTGTGTGTGTGTGTGTGTGCTCCAAAACATTTAGGCTACCTCTGATCAACGAGTATCAGATCGGGTTTGGGGATTGCCGTGTACTTACGTAGGAAACTATACATACACTGGGGACATGGTATAATAATCCCAGTACACAAGAAAGGAGACACTATACAGTGTAGCAACTACAGACTAATATATCTATTGTCTCATGCATATAAGGTTTTAGCAAAACTAATCCAAAGCCGAATACATGTTAGAGAGGAGGAGGTGCTGAGTGAGGAACAGGCGCGATTCTGGGCGGGGAGAGGAACAGCTGACCAAATCCTCAGCTTGTCACAGATAGCAGAGAAGATGTGGGAGTGTGATAGAGATTTGTATTGCGTGTTCATCGTCTATAAGCAGGCATTTGACTCGATATGGAGGAGGGGCATGGCCCGGGTTCTCAGGCACTTCTGGTTTGAGGAGAAAGTGTTCTTTACTGGAAGGCAGGCAGCAGCAAAGAAAGGAAAAATTACAACATCGCCCTTTACAACGGAGCGGGGAGTTATAAAAGGATGCCCTCTCTCACATTATTTATTTAACTTATTTCTGGAAATGGTGATGAAAATAGCTTTGGACGATTTCGATACAGGAGTTAGAATTGGGGAAGAAAAGATTACCAACTTGAGATACGCGGATGATATCGTACTGATTGGAGAAACAGAAGAAGAGGTGAGAAGACTACTGGAGTTGGTAGAAGAAACTTGTAGTAAATATAAATTACACAGCAATACAAATAAAACAAAGGTAATGAAGATCGGAGGAACAGAAGAAGACGTGGTAATTAATTTGGCAGAGGGACAGATTGAACAAATGACAGATTTCAAGTACCTTGGTGCAGGTTCACGCAGAACATAAATACGTTTAGGACAGTACAAGAGAGGATAAGGATGGGACACATATCAATGAATAAGTTGAAAATATCTGAAATGACAATACTGTGTTATTAGAACTTAAGACAAGCTTATATAAAGCAATAGTCCTACCAACGGTTCTATATAGAGCAGAAAGTTGGGTGCTAAAGTTGAAGGAAAAGAGAAAACTAGAGTGTTTTGAAATGTATTGCTTAAGCCGATTATGCAAAATAAGATGGGAGGATAGGATAACAAATGCACGGGTGAGAGAACGAGCTGGGATGGAAATAACAATCACAGACAGAGTACATGACACGCAACTTAGGTGGTTAGGCCATGTAGAGCGCAAGAGAGAGGAAAGATTGCCAAAGAAGATGATGTATGGAAGGATGACCGGAGCAAGACCAAGAGGACCCCCAAAGGCAACGTGGATCAAGTCAATGAAAAACAAAATGGAGAAACTCACTGAGGAGACTTGTTGAGATCAGCGAGAGAGAGAAAGAAGTCGGATAAATATCGACGTGCCAGAGGGAAACCGACCCGACGTCAGCCGGACGGGACTTAAGTCAAAAAGTCATATATATATATATATATATATATATATATATATATATATATATATATATATATATGTGTGTGTGTGTGTGTGTGTGTGTGTGTGTGTGTGTGTGTGTGATATTGTGTTGCTAATGGTTGGGCTACGAGAAACTATACTGATTTGTTGTGCTGTTGTGGGTGCTCCATAAATTCCGTAATTATGCTGGCGTTGTGATATTGTGGTACTAGTGGTTGTTTATCGGTCTGAGTGGGGTGGTATTGATTTTATTTCGATTTAATAATAATAAACATTAAATAAAAACATTACACATTATTGGGAGTATATATATATAATATATATTATATATATATATATATATATCTATATATATATATATATATATATATATGCTCTTGACTGAGCAATACTCCCTAACTTCTTTAGTTTTACATTTAACACCTGACAGGAATTAGGTTAGTTTAGATCACTATAAATTACTTTATATTCAATTTTCTACTTTATTTTTGGTTAGGTTAAGTTTCCCCCACCCCTTTGAGACATTAAAATTTTGATCTTTTCCCCTTTTACCCTTTAATTTCACCTCAACCCGTTTCCTCTCAGCCCGTTTCCTCTCACCCCTTTTCCTCTCACCCGTCGACATTTTTTAACCCATACTACTTGGGCCACTTTGCATCTAGTATTCATTGTTATTTTGATGTGTTTTCAGTACTCCTTGCATTTGTTATAATGTACGATGTTTCACAAATATTCTTTCAGTATCTAAGCATGCCAATTGGTACATGGGTCAGAAGTTCCCGATTTCCCATCCCACACAGAAAGTCGTGTTTCTGTCACTTCGATACTGATAATAAATGTTAAGTAAAGTCGTGATGTGTAAAATAATTCAAATACAATATGAGGGTCTAAACAACCTAATCCCAAGTGCTTAGTGTAACCTAACCTAAGCCTAGTCCTATTGCCACATGCAAGGCAAGTCCAACCTAAATCGACCTAATTCAAAACACACTCAGTATATAAGAAAATATTATTCTATACTAAATACAGGCCTGTATAGTATACGGACGGTTTGCGATTGCGGATACTTGTAGATTTTAGTCCAGTTTGTGTTAAGCAAGCTTGAGGTAGTACGAGTATGACTTTGATTGATACAGGTAAATTTGTGCTGCCTTAGGAAGGAAACACAAACTGAAGAATCATGCGCCAGGACTGATAATACTGTAGCTGGAGGTATCTGAAGTACAAACTAACGAAAGTTACAATAAAGTGAATAAGGATATAAATGTTCTTTTGACTAAACTAACACAGAGCATTGTTGTTTTCAGTGGTGAACAACGTACAGAAGCCTCGTTAGTACTTTGACCCCCTATTTAAATGGGCGTATGGTCAGAATGATACTCTATGTGAAAAGATGTTTAACTCTTTATACTTCCACTTAAGCTATGAATGCGTCGGTGGTGTTGTGGCTACCATCGCTGACTACGAAGCCTCCGGCACGAGTTCGATTGCGTGAGACTGCAGACAGCAAACCCAACTTTTCATCCTTCCATAAATAAAAATGGTTGATAGATAAATGGGTACCCTGGCTAGCCTAGTGATTAAGACACTGGACTGAGATCCAGTCCTGGCGAGGACTTTATAATTTCTGACCACCCGCGGTGGGTCGTGATTCGGATACCACGTTAAGCTGTATATCTAAGGTGTATCAACAAGCTTGACCTTCATCATAATGAACAGTTCGGGCGGAAGCAAAACCAAGGTTGACCAAGGTATATACAGATGATCCTCTTTCATGTTAGCACAAAAGGATTTTTGTTTAGCCTTCAAAAAGTTCCAGCACAGAGCTATTACGTTCTCCTTTGATCTTTTATTTAATTTCTGTAAAGCGTCTAATCTAAGCTTGAAATATATTTGCATAAATTTAATAAAACATTGGAGAATGTGTAGGAGATACACATTATCATAAAATTATATATATAGCCTACAGTACATTTAAACACATTTGCTATAGATGTGCTCTTGGAGAACCATATTCTAATTAGGAAGAGGAAACCTAACAGAACTACATGTTGCAACATTGCTGAAAAAGGTGCGCAAGGGCTAGGAAAGGGGGTTAGGGGGATTAGGATGTTGCAAACCTTAAAATTAAGCTAATAGATTCTAGTACACCCAGCAACACCCTACTTCTGGCCTACAACCAACCCAATATTACAACACCAACATAATCATGGACTTTAGCGACCACCATCAAAACGATGCCACATTAAAAGCACACCCAGCACCCCCCCACCTCACACCTACAACCAACCACCAGTTGCACAATTTCATATCACCAACATAATTATGGACTTCAGCGACCACTAGCAGTACGATGTCATATCAATATCATAATTACAACACCCCACTTCAGACCTACAACCAACCCAGAATCACAACACCAACATAATTATGGACTTCAGCGACCGCCATCAGCACGATGTCACATCAATTGCATAATTATGGACTTTAGGCGCCACGAAAATATAAAATGCATCTCGCAAAAAATATAATAATATAAAATATATACAAGTGACATAATCGAATGAAGGATATCAAAACAGCTGTCCATTTTTGTTTATTTAGTAAATTTACAAATACTAACAAATTTAATTACATTTTTCCTATTGTACACATGTACATATCTGACAACTCTCAGTGAGCGTTATAAAACGTTCTTAAACGAATTAAAACAATAGATTTACGAATAAATTTAGGCTTTTATTTTGATGATTGTATAATTTATGTGTAATCTTTACAAAACTATGCAGATATGAAGAGTTTTAGATACACAGGGTGAGTCAAAAGTCTCCATACATAGGCAAAATGGTCATGATAAATAAATTATTATATATTTTTCATTTTTTTGCAGGTGATGTGCTGAGATGCCTTTGTCCCAAGAAGAGCTTATAGAGATCATTCTTCTGGCAGGATCAGGAAGCTGTCGCAAGGTTGCCGAGGATTTTGACAGGAGACACGCTCCCGGCACGCACATCACACACGACACCGTTGCCAAACTGATTGAGAAGTTCAAGAAGACTGGACGTGTTGCAGACCAACCGAGAAGTGGCCGTCCACGAACAGCCACCGATGAAGGCACAACGACCATGGTGCTGGCAGCGTTCGCAAAAAGTCCCCAAAAAAGCACTCGACGGATGTCTGCAGAATGCGGTGTCAGCCAAAGGAGTATCATCCACATTATGAAAGAGCACAGATGGCATCCATACAAAATGAAAATGTTGCAGTATCTTAGCGAAGACGACCCGGACAGGCGGCTGGAATTCTGTGAATGGGCAAGAACAAAAGTGGACGAAGACATGGAGTTCTCGGCTGGCATCCTGTTTTCAGATGAAGCCAACTTTTGTGTTCATGGAGAGGTTAATCGTCAAAACGTACGTTATTGGAGTGATGACAACCCGCACTGGATGAGTCCCTCAAAGACGCAAGGCGCTGGAAAAGTGATGGTGTGGTGCGGGATATGGGGCAACACAATTGTTGGCCCTTTTTTCATTGACGCCAATCTGAATGCCGAAATGTATCTAAACATGCTGCAAGACACAGTCATGCCGTCCCTGCTGAACGAGGACGAGGGATTTCCAGCGTACTTTCAGCAAGACCGGGCGCCACCCCATTACGGTATCTGCGTGCGCCAGTGGCTGAATCAGCAGTTTCCGGGTCACTGGATTGGCCGCCGTGGTCCCGTGGAGTGGCCTCCGAGGTCCCCAGACCTCACCCCCCTTGATTTTTACTTGTGGGGGCACTTGAAGGCCATGGTGTACCAGGTGAAAATACAAAACACGGACCACCTAAAGGAACGCATTCGTGATGCGTGTGCACGCATAACACCAGACGTGTTAACGCGCGTTTGCCATGACTGGGAGGAACGCATCCGCATGTGCATTCAGTGTAATGGTGCCCACATAGAGCATATTTTGTGACTTATAAGTGATTGCATAATAAAGTGACCATTTTGCCTATGTATGGAGACTTTTGACTCACCCTGTGTATGTATATATATATATATATATATATATATATATGATGACCTTTCGTGTATTCAGAAGTACACCACGTCAGGGAATGAAGGGTGGAGGCAAGCTGACCAAAAATATATACAACGGGACAGAAAAACAAAAATATTAACACAAGATTAACAAGAGTTGATTAGAGGCAAAAGGTATTTTAACAGGATATTGTCAATTTTATACATTCCCAACTGTTATTGAAATTATTTTTAAAATGAATAAATGCACATTCTAAAATATTCCTTTTTATTATATCTGAGTTTTTAACAAGAGCTTTAGGACTATCCCACTTAATACAATGTTCGTTATTCACAAAAGTCCCTGTTCATGACCTACTTGATTTTTTAAAAGATAAGATCTCTGAATATTCTTTCCCTGTTCAACACAACACTCGTATTGAGTTAATTAAGCTTTGCATCAAAGATTGTAAATTTCAGTGTGAAAATACGTTTTATGATTTGTCGTTTGGATTAGCGATGGGAAATCCCCTTTCACCGGTATTGGCTAACTGATATATGGAATTTTATGAAAGCAGAATTTTGCCTACTATTGTTAATTTTAACCTTGTTTGGTATAGGTATATGGATGATATTTTATGCCTTTGGCCTAATAATTTGGCTGTTGACTTATTTCCTGGTAGGCTCAATAGTTTAGTCCAGTGATGCACAAACCCTGGCCCGCGGGTAAAATGTGTCCCTCACGGGTCTTTTCAGTGGCCCCACGGGTCTTTTCAATTCAATGAAAAAGTTAGAATATAAAAGTGACCCAATTTATGACTTAGATGGAAAGTAAGTAGGCTAATACATTTAGTTATTTTCTTCGCTTGGCCCTCACATCAAAAACGTTTGTGCACCACTGCTTTAATCAGTTCAAATTTGAAGTGTACCGTAAGCCTACTAATAATAACTCTTATGTGCATTTTTATTCAGACCATCATCCCGCGATTAATTCTTCTATTTTCTCTGCTATGTTTCTTAGAGCATTGAGAGTTGTCAGTCCTGAATTTTTAGATTCCGAGTTATGCAATATCATGAATATTGGTACTAAATTATGTTACCCTATTTCATTTTTAGATAACTGCCTTAGGAAAGCCAAGAATAGGTATTATAATAATGTAACTGTAGAGGAATTTGAGCATAAAAATATCCTTAGCCTGTCTTACCATGTAAATTTTCAATATCTTCCGACTTTACTAAAAGCGATTGGTATCACTGTAGTCTTTAAGTATAATAATACTGTTAAATCACGCCTAATAAAGAATAGCCTGGATAATGTGGTTGGTTGTGTGTATTCGATCGGATGTACACAATGTGACTTAGCATATATAGGCCAAACGGGTAAAACGTTAGATATTAAGGTAAAACAGCATAAATATGCGTGTAGAATAGCAAATAATTCTAATGCATTGTTTAACCATATGTATAGATGTAATCATAGTATTAAGTGGAAAAGTTCTAAAGCTCTCGTTAAAAACAAATATAATCGAAAGGAATATTCTAGAATGTGCATTTATCCATTTTAAAAACAATTTCAATAACAGTGCGGGAATGTATAAAATTGACAATATCCTGTTAAAATAACTTTTGCCTCCGATCAACACTTGTTAATCTTGTGTTAATCTTTTTGTTTTTCTGTCCCGGTGTATATATTTTTTCGGTCATCTTGCCTCCACCCTTCATTCCCTGATGAGGTGTACTTCTGAATACACGAAAGACCTTGGAATCAATTTTCTTTTTCCTTGTGGGTTTGCATCATTCATTCATTTCACGTGAGTAGTATGACCGCAAAATGGTAGAGTGCAATGCAAATGTTGCAAGAGTGCCAACCCCCACCCCCTTTGTTGCAAGGCACCCCCTAAATGGGGGAGGGGGAATGAGCAACATGGGGTTATGCAACTTGGAGGCGGAGTTATCCCCCAAGTTGCAATGAACCCCCGCTGGGGGAGACCTCTTTGGGGGATAAGTTGGGACGGCCTCACCCCCCAAAGGGGTATACCTAACCTAAGAGAGAGGAGAGAGAGGAGAGGTGTTCGCTTGACAGGAGCTTAGCGCATATTAAGACTTCAGCCGAGCTGCCTTTGTCTTATAGGGCCCCTAATCAGCCAACTGGCTTAATCAGCCAGTTGGCTTAGAAGGCTGAGTTGCCAGTTTGCACTATTTATTTAATTAAAGCATATATTCTCGCTCAATCCGCCAGTTGGCATAATCTGTCAGTTGACTTAAATAATTAATAATAATAACGTTTATATATACAACCAAACGAATTAAATAAAACACCAACACATCACTCTTTATTTAGACGAATTATTGGATTGGCATAATCCGTCAGGTGGCTTAACCCGCCAGTAGACTTAAAAGGCCTAACCAGCCATTTGGTATAATTAAATAATAATAATAACGTTTATATATACATCCAAAAGAATTAAATAAAACACCTTCACATCACTGTTTATTTAGACATATTATTGGATCCAATTTCACGAAATATATTGAAAATAAATATACATTCCTATACAAGCGAACGAATATATACAATCAAAAATAATAATAGCATAAGGACGAATTATTGGATTGGCATAATCCGTCAGCTGGCTTGCTTAATCCGCCAGTTGACTTAGAAGGCCTAATCAGCCATTTAGTATAATTAAATAATAATAATAATAACGTTTATATATACACACCCAAAAGAATTAAATAAAACACCATCACAACACTGTTTATTTAGACAAATTATTGGATCCAATTTCACGAAATGTATTGAAAATAAATATACATTCTTATACAAGCGATGGAATATATGCAATGAAAAATAATAATAGCAAAAGAAGTACGAACGAAGAGTATATATATAATAAAAAATAATAATATACAAACCCGGACCTATCCAAATTCTTCATTCTAATGAAGATCATGCGTGCCACTCCACCTTAGACCTACAGTTTAACGTTGAATCCCAACCACGTCTAAAATAAAATGTTAAAAACTCCTTAACACAAAATCTAATTTCAGAATAAAAAAAAATTTCAACAGCCTAACCACACAAAATAGCATTCGGGAGCGGAATAAGACGGTTTACCGAGAATAACAGAACCACATTGTGAAAATAATATTCATCATTTACTACATAAATGCTCATTCCGTCGAAGGTCAAGCTTTTCACCCCGTCCTAGACCTACAGTTTAACGGGGAGTATAACTACAATAGATCTAGTTGTCCTGGTGAAGTAGTGAGTTGACTTCTTTTACTTTCCATCTCTCAGGTACACCCGAATCATCGGGGATCTTTTTTTCTATTCCATGGAATTTTAGATCCTCCCCTTTTCCGTACCGTAACAGCGTATCTATGCAACATCTAAAGCTTAATACATCATTACCCTTACCCCGTCCTTCATGCATTAAAAAAGTTCTACTTTATCGGCAATCTTTGTTCACAATCCCCCCTGATTGCTAATCCCGGCGAAGGTCAAGCGTGTCACTCCACTTTAGACCTACAGTTTAACGTTTGAATTCGAAACACGTCTAAATAAAATGCTAAAACACTCCTTAACACAATAAAATCTAATTTCAGAATAAAAAATTTAAACAGCCTAACCATACAAACCATCACTCGGATTTGTCCTGAAAATGAAAGAAAGAAAAAATAAACAACAATCAGTCCACCTACAAAAAATATAAAAATTGATGAATATATATATATATATATATATATAATAATATATATATATATATATATATATATATATAGTAAAAAAAACAAATTAATTTATCAAAAGAATTTACGAAAACAATTTCTCTATTTCAATTAAACAAATTTTGCTTATTTTGAAGTCTCACACAATTTATATACGGCAAGCACATTAAACTTGAACAGTCCGAATTTGACCCAGTATAAATTAGTGTCTTTAACGAATATTTTTCGAATTTAAACCTTTAAATTAACTTAAAATTATAAAGCGAACTAAAGCTACAAAGCGATGCCTGTAAATCCATTACTTACATCCCGTCAAAAGATAATCTTAAAAACTCGAATAGATTCTGGAAAATATTGCTACTATATATATATATATATATGTATATATATATATATATTTATGGGATCTCTTTGCGAGAGACCCGTTGCCCACGTCGGGCTTTATGCATTAAAACTCTTAAATTAAGAACGAAAGTGAGAAACAAACCTTCAATCCAGGTGCGACAGTTAACGAATGAATAAAGTCCTCGTACTGTTATGTTGACTTCTTCTCTGTCAGCGATGTCAAATGGAATTTGAAGAAATCTTCCGTCAATTTCTTACTTTGATAATGATAATGATGGATATCAAAACAGAAAGGATTCAAATAACTAGATCAAAAACGTTTCTGTTCTTTTTATTGAGTAATTTTCAAGTAGCCTATCAACTCAGAAAACATCCTAATCAACATCATCAGGTATATTTACTTTCATAAAGGCAATAACTCTAAATAAAATATACTTTAGCTAAAAATGATTATAACCTTTTAAAAATTTCCATTTCATAAAGTATTATTTATAAATCAAATATTTTATGCTCAAAAAATGATAAAAGTTTTTTTTAAGCTGGTAGGTGAAAGAACACATTCATTTTCACCTGTTCAGTCTCATTTGTTTAAGGTTCAAAATTGAGTGTCAAAAGCTTTGCGAGAGAGAAACTCGCTCCTCCACCAAGCGGTCATGTGTGGCGGAGAGCGCAAGAGAACGGCTCACTCCTTCACCAAGCCAATCCTAGAGGCAGGGACCACCAGCTTCGACATTCGTGTGAAGAGAGACCGACACACGGAAACGCATCGTGGCACACACACACACAAACACATTTTATTCATGCAGTTAACCGTGATTCACTGTTGTCAATTGAGTTAACATGACCTACTAATTGTCACCATCATGCACTTATCCGTGATCGTGGCATGGAGCTAACCGCGACTTGGATTTGTTTAAATTCGCGGGCCCCCCGCCGTACCGACACAATGCGACTCAGTCAGTGTCTCTCAGTGCGACCAAAGGCAATATTACGAACGAAATTATCAAAGACGCAAAGAGAAAAATCGGCGTGTGGTAACAAACCTCAAACTAAACCAATAACCATACACACTGACAACACCTAGTGACCCGTGTTCATTAGTTGCGGGACTATTTACCGAACTGTTTGATCCATCATTATCATTATCAAAGTACGAAATTGACGGAAGATTTCTTCAAATTCCATTTGACGTCGTTGACAGAGAACAAGTGAACATAACAGTACGAGGACTTTATTCATTCGTTAACTGCCGCACATGGATTGAAGGTTTGTTTCCCACTTTCATTCTTAATTTAAGAGAGCAAAAATATAATTCATTTATAAATAATACTTTTATGAAATGGAAATTTTTAAAAGGTTATAATCATTTTTAGCAAAAGTGTATTTTATTTAGAGTTATTGCCTTTATGAAAGTAAATATGCCTGATGATGTTGATTAGGATGTTTTCTGAGTTGATAGGCTACTTGAAAATTACTCAATAAAAAAGAACAGAAACGTTTTTCATCTAGTTATTTGAATCCTTTCAGTATTGATATCCATCATTATCATTATCAAAGTACGAAATTGACGGAAGATTTCTTCTTCAAATTCCATTTGACGTCGCTGACAGAGAACAAGTCAACATAACAGTACGAGGACTTTATACATTCGTTAACTGTCGCACCTGGATTGAAGGTTTGTTTCTCGCTTTCGTTCTTAATTTAAGAGAGTTTTAATGCATAAAGTTTATGAAGTATAAAAGTTTTGACCAAAGTTGGGAAGTAATTCCCCTTCATACTTTCATTGTGGCGAGTGTCGTCTCCGCTTCCTGTCGATCAGCGGAGTTAAGCGACATTGGGTCTGGGAAGTAGTTCGATGGGAAACGGTCCTCTTTCTACGTCTATATTATGTAATGATTCGAGGATCGGTTCCCATGTAAAGCTTTACGTCCCCTCCGTCATACTTAGGTGTTGCGGAGGAGGTTAAACAGCCCCATCATTATATATATATATATATATATACGTATATGGTCACAAAAGTAGAGAAATTGCGAGGAAATTCTTTTTTTCTCGGAACTGAAAATTACACTGGTATGCATCAATTTTGCTGTCAAGGGTTTTGTAAGTGATTCTTATAGAGTTTTCCTGCTGATTTCGAATCTGCAATCCGTTTTTCTCAATCAGGTCAGGTTATCCGGCTATGGCCTCATAAGTAAAATAGAATTTTTTGTGATTTTGTCAAAGCGGAATTGGAACAGTAACATCTATCATCACTTGTTTCACTTGTATAATATCTTTTTTTACTTTTCAGGCATATAGATAAAATATTTCATAATGAATAGAGCGTGTAAAAATGATCCCAATAGATTCTGCTACATATGTGGCACGGTTACCATGCCAAATAACCAGTCCCAAATCACTAAATTTGTGAACACAATGTATAGAGCATACTTTGGAATTAAGCTGGGGACCAGGACAAAAATTTCGCCCCTCATATGTGCTGCAAGACGTGCATTGAAAATTTGAGAAGATGGAGCAAAGGCAGAGCGAAATCTTTGCCTTTTTGAATTCCCATGATTTGGAGAGAAGGAAAGGATCACGTGACAGATTGCTATTTCTGCATGACAAACCTCCAAGGTGGGCTTATAAATTTATTTTTCTTAAATATTTTGAAATCCTCGTATGAAACTTGACATAATATTCACCATAATGTAATATTCACCATATATAGCATAATATTCACCATAATGGTAATCATACATTTACATATACATATTGTTATAGAAAATACATTTACACATACATATTGTTATACAAGTTACATTTACATATACAATGATTGTATATTTTCTTTCTTTTTCATTCATATTGTCCCCGAAGGGACAATATGAATGAAAAAGAAAGAAAATATACAGACTCCATCGACCTATTTCATATCTTACAGACCGCAGCCTTCCCTCACGAGCCGCCACTGTCTGAATGCTTCTTCTGTTTCATATGCAAGTTTTATATCCGTGTTTCTGTGTTTCTATTTTCAGGAGTTAACAAGAAGAATAAACACATTGTTGTATACCCTGACATTCCTTCTGCTATGAGACCTGTACCCCATGGTCCTGGAATTCCAATACCCGACCCACCTCAAACCCTGGACTTCGATGATTCTGATGATGAATCAATGACCAATGCCAATGACCAGTCCCAGTCGTATATACCTCAAAATACCGCTTCAAATGAGCCGAGGCCTCTCAACCAGGCCAAACTTAATGATCTTACCAGGGATTTAGGACTTTCCAAATTAGCTGCCGAGATCTTGGGCTCACGACTTCGAGAGGACAACTTGCTGGCTCCGGGAACAACATTCTCCTGGTATAGGAAACGAGAGGAAGAATTCCGCAAGTTTTTTGCAGTGCACGAAAATACCTCTTCCTTAGTGTACTGCTGCAATGTTGAGGGGCTAATCGAATCCTTGGGCCTGCCATATAACGCATCAGAATGGAGGCTATTTATAGACTCGTCTAAACGAAGTTTGAAAGCAGTACTTCTCAACATTGGGAATAGGGTTGCATCAGTCCCTGTAGCACATTCCGTACAACTTACTGAGAGCTACGATAACATGAAAATTTTACTGGATGCTCTCGTATACGACCAACATAACTGGAGGATCTATGGAGATTTGAAGGTAATACTAATATCATAAGTAAACTATTGCTATTGACTTTGTTGTTTTTCCAAAGGTTATTTGAGAGCGTATAAGAACACTTAACTTCCCCACAGAAGTGATACAGTCCAATGCAGAGATTTTTTTTATCTGATAGAACAAATTCTCTAAATTCTTTAAATATTTTCATTTTTTTTCAGATTGTGGCATTTGTATTGGGAATGCAAGGGGGATACACGAAATACCCATGTTTCCTCTGCAAATGGGATAGCCGAGCGGATGAGAAGCACTATGCACAGCGTGAATGGGCATCCAGAGAGAATTTTGAACCTGGGTCGCATAATGTCGTTTCAGTGCCCCTTGTACCACCAACAAAAATTTTGCTCCCATCACTTCATATTAAGCTGGGCTTGATGAAAAATTTCATCAAATCAATGAATAAGAGGGTTCAGCATTCCGATATCTCGAGAGTAAATTTCCTCATATATCTGATACTAAACTAAATGCTGGGGTTTTTGATGGTCCTCAAATTCGAACTTTGATCGAGGATACTCAGTTCGAAAACGCAATGACTCCAACTGAGAAGAATGCCTGGCAGGCATTCAAATCAGTTGTCACTGATTTTCTTGGCAAGCGTAGAAGTCCAGAATACGAGTCCGTTGTCGAAAACTTGATGGAAGCTTTCAAAGCTCATGGGTCGCGCATGTCCATAAAAATGCACTTTTTGTGGTCCCACTTGGACTATTTTCCTGAAAATTGCGGGGATTATAGTGAGGAACAGGGTGAACGATTTCACCAAGATATCAAAATAATGGAAGAGAGGTACCAGGGAAACTGGGATATCAATATGCTGGCGGACGTGCCCGAAGAAAAACACAGACGGAAAGCCAAAAAAAATTCCTTCCTTCCTCAATAAACTTTTTTCCATATTCATTGTATGAATAAAAGTATTTATTCACACAATGTTTTCATTTTTCACGAGTGTTCTTATAATATTACTCGTATCTACAGTGTTTAAGCTAAAAAAATCAATAAATTTGGGGATAAAATTGGACTTATAATAAATGGCCAATAGAGAAAAAAACCTGACCTGATTGAGGAAAACCAATGTCATTTTCGAATTCAGCATGGTCGAATTATATAATATGAGTTGAAAAAACCCTCACAGCAGACAAAAAAATTTCATATGCATACCAGTGTTATCAAAACTTAATCTAACCTAACTTAAAAGGTCAGACTACTACGTTTATGGTAGAAGTGATTAGGTTAAATTTACTCGTATGAGGTTATATTTAACTGAGTTAAGTTAGGCATAACTGGGCTAAGTTAGATTAGGCTAAGTATGAGGTTAAATTAGGTTTCGACGGTTTTCATTTCGATGATTTTCCGTTTCGACAAAATGGCGGAATTAAGTCATTTCAACGACTTAATTTTGGTATTTTATCCTCAAAAATATATAATATATATATATATATATATATATATATTAATAATAAAAATAATAAAAATAAGTAAATAAATAAATAAAAATAAATAAATAAAATGTGTTTAGCTCGTGAAAACGTTTGTTTGAGCAGAAATGCCCTTCAGTCGTTGGTCGGCTTTGGGGTTAAGAAGGTGATTTTGTGTGTTACGATGTAGTTGTAAATTTGGAATAGTATTACGTTACTCCCCTCACCCCCTCGCATTACCCAGCTTATCTAAAAGTGTATGGGCATAAATAAAAGTTAGTAAAGTGTAGTGTATAATCAATCCCCCGGTTTCCTTTGCATTGTTCGAATCATAATGGCTTCTCAAACTCGCCCACGTGCTGCCCGTATTTATAAAGCAGAGCGAAACGAGAGTAAAGAGAACGCTAAATGAGAGATAGAGAGAAAATGAGTAGAAAGTAGAGTATATAATGAAATATAATAATGAAGAAATGGGCCCTTAAAGAAATTAAACACAACATTTTGGTGGCTACGCGTTGCTCCTTTATATAAATATAAGGGCTTTCCAACGTCACTTTATATTTCGGTCAAAATTGTTGCTACCCGTATTACAGCACTAATAAATATTCTGGTTCGATTATTTATATAGCAAGATGCATTGTGTTACCCCATTTGCAAGCAAATTTCGATTCTCATTCTCATTTTCAAAATTTCTTCTCATAGCGAGCATTTTCGTAATTTTCGCGGTAAAAATTTTTTTTTGTTTCTCTTTTCGTTGGAGTCTAAATTTCCAAACTGCTTTGACTCATATTTTATCTGAGTCGTCTTGTCGAAGCTAAAATAATGTGGAGTCAAAATTAGAGTCGGAATTCGAGATATGTTTCCTTTTCGCGTTGATTTTTATAAGGCAAGGCTTAAAATGTCGGAGTGTATGGTGACGCATTTTTAGGTAATAAAAAATGTGTATATATATATCTATATTAGTGGTGGACCGGATGTCAGTTTTTTAACATCTGCGGATGCGGATTTTTAATTTCAATATCCGCGGATGCGGATTTTTAATTTCAATATCCGCGGATGCGGATGCGGATATTTAGTTAATCTATCAAGATAATATAGAAATATGAATATATGACGTAATTTTTTAAGTTTCGTGATATTACTATTATGGCAGGCAATGCATAAGAAGTAAAATTAATATTAATATTTTCATTATGATACAACTAATAACTTTCTCAAGAGTTTCAGCCACAGAAAATTCAATGAAGCAAGTTTCATTCAATTTTCTGTGTTACCAGGTATTTATATTTTCAGGTTTATATATTTGTTTGTTCATTAATAATTCACCGTGAAACACAAAATTTGTCCATGAGTTAAAACTATTATTTTCTGATTTTTTAGGGCATAAATAAGTAAAAATGAGCAGTCACCAAGTTCAGACTTCGGTTCTTAGTTCAAGAGATCGATTTATTGATTTTTGCCATTTTTGCTTATTAATTTAAGGGTTTTTCACACTATCTGCTTTTAAATCAAATGAATCCTGCTAAGTATAATTTTAATTGATGTTAACACGATTATTATGATAAATCAATGATGAAAAATGAAGTTCTCCAGGCCCCGTCTTTAGAAATGAAAATAAAAAGAAGGAAACGAGTAGGGAATAATTATGTATTATAATATGTTAATACACAGACAGTGATACAGTGCAGTGATGCAGAGCGTTGATAAAGAGTATTGCTACGGAGAATTGATACAGAATTGATACAAAAATTCTAGCGTTATAGTTTAATCAAAAAGAAGTTTGTCTACGAGATTGGCGATTGTATTTCAGTTCAGCTTGTCCAAGCTGCCCGCTCAACCTCAGACAGCTTCTCAGGAAAGCTGTCGGAGTCAATAAGTCGCTTCACCTGAGGGCCCACAAATACTACTGCTTTGATCTTCGCCTCCGACAACTTCGGGAACAGCTCCTGGATGTGCTTCAAGGCCTCACCCTCTGGATCCAGCTGTTTAACAAACTGCTTAATGATGCCCAATTTGATGTGCAGGGGTGGCATCAGCACTTTCGTTGGCTCCACCAGCGGCTCTTGCTTCACGTTATGGGCCCCAACCTCATAGCCGGTCCTGAGGGGCCAGTTCCTCTTCTCGTAGTGAAGGGCTGTATTTCGGCTATCCCAGAGGCACAGATAGCAAGGGAACTTGGTGAATCCTCCCTGAAGCCCCATCAAGAAGGCCACCATCTTGAAATCGCCAATGACCTCCCAGCTGAATTGGTCCTACTTCAGTGCACTCAGCAGGATTTTGACGTTCTGGTACTTTTCTTTCATGTGCACTGAATGAGCCAGAGGAATCGAGGGCCACTGATTTGTGTTGTGCAGTAAAACAGCGTTGAGGCTTTTAGATGAACTGTCGATGAAGAGCCGCCAGTCAGAGGTGTTGCAGGGAATGCCCACAGCGTCGAAGAGTCCTCTGATGTCATGGCAGTAGCACAACCCATCTCTAAGAGTGAAGAACACTGAAAAGCCGCGATGCCGCTTCCTCTGGGAAGTAATTCGAACGCTGTCGTCCAGTAAGTCCCACTGCTTCAGTCTGGAAATGAGCAGCTCGGCGTTGGACTTTGTCAAGGCCATTTCCCTGATGAGGTCGTTGATGTCCTCTTGGTTGGGGTAGTAGGGGCACCTTTCACCGGCCACCCGGCGTCGACGGCGCGCAGCAGATGACGCACCTTGCTCCTCCTCGGAATCATCATAGCTTGCTTCTTCTGCTGGACAAGATTGATCTCTCAAGGGAGGCTGTGGCACAGGTAGGTCCGTCGCGTTATGGGGAACAGGTGCAATAGATGAAGGAATGTCAGGGTACTCAATGGGGGGCGCATTCTTCCCCTTTCTTCGTTTTGTTGGGTCCACCATACATAAATAGCAGTCCGTGAGATGGTCTGAGGGCTCACGCCAGACACGGGGGATAGCGAAACGCATTGCCCTCTTCTCTCCTCTAAACCAACCTTCAAGAGTGCGGCGGAAGTAGTCACAGATGACATGTGGTGCCCAGCGTTTGTCTTGGTCACCGACTGGCATTCTTGCAGAATATTTAAAGTGTTTATTGTCAATTTAGTATAGTGTAAAGAATGAATTAATATTAAGATGAACGAGAAAATAAATGTACGAAATTGTGAAGACATATCTTGCATATACATATATATATACACACACACAGAGGAATGACAAAAGTAAATAGACATTTTCGGTTTGGCTTTAGAGTAAATCACTGTACTGACATGTGCTTTTATATGCTAAAGACAACCGTTCTAAAGTACAAGATGTCAAGTAGCATTGTTTTTTAACCATTTCGTTGAAATTTATTTATAAAAAAATATAGGTGTATAGAAAGGATTGTCAAAAGTAAATAGACACTGTATACATTCTAAGGTGTTAGAATAATTGAAAGCTTTTCATGAATCATAGTTAAATTGAATATTATTCTTAGAGAATATGTTATTGGAATAATGTACAATATAAAGAGTCCTGTGTATTTCTTTTATTATTAATATTAAGATGAACGATTTGTTTTGCTAAGCCATGGATTAATTGTCTACTGTATTTCTTTTATTGTTAATATTGGGAAACGTTTAAATAATTAGTTCTCTAGCTGAACAACTTTAAGGAAAAAGTCGCTCTTGCCTTTAATAAATAAATAAGTGGAAACTCGTCTAAATAAGTTAAAATAAATGGCGCAACCTGGCAACTCACCCTAATAAGGTATACTTGAACATAATTAAATTAAAAAACATTATTTGACAACTCATCTATAAATAAATAAATATATAGTGCTCTCTGCTAACCCTTCCATATATAAATGAGTAATATCTGACAACTCCCGACCCTCTATATAACAACTGCTTGGCCCCTGGACGCTCATAATGCGTCTGGCTGGAGCCAGGCGAACATCCCTATCCTTCTTAGGTTAAGGCTTAGGTTAGGTTTCCCTTCGGGGGGTGAGGACATCCCACTTTCTCCCCCAAAGACCTCCTCCTTCTCCTTTCTCTCCCTCTCTTGGGTTAAGGCTACCCCTTTGGGGGAGGTCATCCTCCCTTCTCCCCCCGATGCCCCCTCCCTCCCCCTTTGCAGCATTAACTTGTTGCATAACCCTTCCCCTTCATGGCATAACCCTTCCCCCTTTGTTGCATAACCATTTTGCAACATTAATCGACATTGCATTGCAACATTCCTGCACTCTCCCATTTTGAGGTCATACTATTAGCGCTCAATATTGTTCGTGTGCACTCCAGTGAGAGGATTCACGAAGTTTTCACTATGATTGCCTGTTCTGTGATTATACCCCAAAGCACTCAAGCCTCTGTATGTCTTCCACAGATTACACGCCATGACAAACAAAGCAACAATTGATGCGCATCTGCTAATCGTCAAGAAACAAATGCGCTGATTGGCTGCAGAATGTAAGAGAGTTTTTCATTGGACGTAAAATTAAAAATTAAATAATTTCAAAACTAGCTATTTCCCCCAAAAATTAATATCACCACTGGATTCAGGACCAAAAGTACCTCTAGAAATATCGCTTCTCATGAAAAAATCGTTACCCCGAGTTTTTCTTTACATTAGTCAGTGATTCATCGTTGGACAACATCTTCAAACGTGCTAAACCACGTTTGCTAATTAGCAAGAACCTTACAAAATATTCTCCCCATTAATTAATGGGGAGAATATTTTGTACGGTTTAAAATTATAAAAGTAGTTCTTTGAGATGTTAGTAATTCCTCACTTAACTACATCGCATCGAGCTTAAGCTTACTCCCGTCAATAATATTATGTTTTCAAAATGTTAAAAATTATTTATAATAATTCAATTTAAAATTGGGGATTCTAAAATCTAAATCGAGTCCGTTCTGATTGGGAGACAGCGGCAGCACTCTTTTCTAAAAATTAGTTTATCCGAGTTAATATCGCGTAAACTCGAGTGTATACCAAAGTTAGAACAGTTTGGAACCACATTTAACTTTTACTTTCTTAATAAAGTCATTAATCTTAGCATTCATAAAAATTATAAGGTATAAGAAATTCAAATATGATAACTGGTCTTTAAGACTTTAGTAGTATGCTCGTAAAAATGTAGAGTGCAAATCAATTCCACACAATATGATCAATGTTGCAAAGGTGGAGAGGGTAGGGGGAGGGGTTGTCCCCCCCTAAGTTGCATGAAAGGGGGAGAGGCGGGGTTTGAAGGGAGGAATGGGTAAAGACCTCCCCCGAAAGGGGTAACCTAACCTAACCCTAACCTAAGAGAGAGAGGAGAAAGGGATGTTCTCGTTGGCATGTCTCGTCGCATACTGAAGTTCTTGTCAGCCTCAGCTGGCTTAGAGGGCATAATCAGCCAGTTGGCTTAGAAGGCTTAATCCGCCAGTTGACATAGAAGGCTTAATTGGCTTAGAAGGAGTGTATATATATATATATATATACCGTATGTCCAACAAAAAAGTACACCCAACTTTAGATTGTACTAACTCCTCCAAAAATTGAGATATTTTGGATTTGTTTGTTTGATTTAATATAGCAAATTATTCTTTGTTAACGTTCAAATTTATTCATGTTTAAACGATTTAGTGTTTAAGCATCTGCTTTTAACTGAAGGGTACAACAAAATGGATTGCGCAAAATTGGTCAGTGAAAAAATAATGTGTGCTATCGATGTAATGAAAAGACAAATACATAATAATAAATACTTTAACATAATTTTAATAAGATACAAAGCAGATTTTTCTTTATTCCTTATTGCAAAAGTTATGCTTAGTTTCGTTTTCTTTCAACATGACCGCCATTCCTATCGATACAAATCTGGAGTCGAGCTCTCATCTTCCCCATCACCCTTTTGATAAGATCTGGATTGTCTTTTAACAAGTTGATTTCGGCTGTGATGCGAGTCTCAAATCATCTAAATTGATAGGTTGTGATGCAAATACTCTATTTTTCAAATGACCCCATAAAAAGTAATCACACGGGGTCAAGTCAGGGCTTCTGGGAGGCCATTCAATGTCATGGCCTGTAGCAATTACTCTTTGGTGGAAGACTTCCTGCAAGCGTTCCTTCACAGTAACTCTCCTGTGAGCAGGAGCTCCGTCTTGCACCCACCAAATACGATTAAATCGGTTTCCATAAGTAATACGTATTTGTGGAAGGATTTCTCGGTTTATCATTTCTAGGTAAGCTTCACCATTTAGATTACCATCGTAAAAGACCGGGCCAATTACCGCTCCATTACCGCACAGTCCTACCCAGAGAGACAGTTTTTGTCTAGAGTTATTCTTTTCGTAGATATGATTGTCAGGTGGATGATTTTTTGGTGCATACTGACGGCAGATTTGTCTGTTCACTAGACCATTCATAAAAAAGGCCGCCTCATCTCCAACCACTAATTGTTCCGTGAATCTTTCTGGTTTTTCAAGAAACCACTGGGCAAATCTTAGGCGGCGAGGTAGATCTCCTTCAATGAGTTGATGTCGAATTTCCATTCTGTATGGGTACAAATTCAAATCCTCACGAACTATTCGATGAAATGACATGCGTGAGAGTTCTGTACCATTTCGCCTGGTGGACACTTTTGGATGTCTCTCTAATAAATGCCAAACATGCTGAATGTTCTCGTCTGTTCTTGCCGTCTTCGGATGGCCTGAACGTCCTTTGTTCAAATTGAGGACCGTTCCTTCTTCTTTGTATTTCCGAACATTCTTCAAAATTGTATGTTTAGTTGGAGAAGCTCTATCGGGAAATTGCAGTTCGAAGGTATTCTGAACTTGTTTTAAGCTTTTAGTTTGCAGATAAGTTGTGACCATGAGAACGCGCTGCCTTCGTGTAAACTGCATGATAAGGGTTTCAAAGTTATTTATAAATTTAGTAATTCAGATTCTTCATTTATATGTATGACTCGTATCTTAGATACAAAAGTTCGAATTATTTAAAAAATATATTTGCAATATCCTTCGACGTAAAAAGTAGCACATTGGTAAAGCA
This sequence comes from Bathynomus jamesi, assembly GCA_023014485.1. Lineage (NCBI taxonomy): Eukaryota > Metazoa > Arthropoda > Malacostraca > Isopoda > Cirolanidae > Bathynomus > Bathynomus jamesi. Next base: position 137,527 of record JAJOZX010003668.1, on the reverse strand, counting down.
AGAGGAGCTATCTGGCTGGGAGAAATGATCATTCCGCGCAACCCATTTTGGTGTACCCTTCAGTTAAAAGCAGATGCTTAAACACTAAATCGTTTAAACATGAATAAATTTGAAATCAACTTGTTAAAAGACAATCCAGATCTTATCAAAAGAGTGATGGGGAAGATGAGAGCTCGACTCCAGATTTGTATCGATAGGAATGGCGGTCATGTTGAAAGAAAACGAAACTAAGCATAACTTTTGCAATAAGGAATAAAGAAAAATCTGCTTTGTATCTTATTAAAATTATGTTAAAGTATCTATTATTATGTATTTGTCTTTTAATTACATCGATAGCACACATATTATTTTCTCATTGACCAATTTTGCGCAATCCATTTTGTTGTACCCTTCAGTTAAAAGCAGATGCTTAAACACTAAATCGTTTAAACATGAATAAATTTGACCGTTAACAAAGAATAATTTGCTATATTAAATCAAACAAACAGATCCAAAATATCTCAATTTTTGGAGGAGTTAGTACAATCTAAAGTTGGGTGTACTTTTTTGTGGGACATATGGTATATATATAGTATATATATATATATATATATATGTTAAACACAGACCGTGCATGGAACAAGGAACTCTTCTGGGAAAATTAAATCCACTATAGTCCGAATAAGTAATGGTAAATGACAAATACCATAGTTTTTCTTTTTCATGATTTTAGCCCGACGTGGGCAACGGGTCTCTCGCAAAGAGATCCCATAAATATAGCTTCTCTCACCAGCTATCTGCAAAGCAGATAGGATCCAGCTTTGGGACATGGATCTAGGGTTTAAAGCAAGCCTAGATCCCTACATTCAGAACCTCTATATAAGTAAAAGACTCGTTGCATTCACGTCGGGTTGAATAAATCAAAGAAAAAGGGGGTAACTGTTGTATTTTTAGCCAAAAAAAAAACCAAAACTTAAACCTCAACCGGGACATTGAGCGTCCACTTTTCAAGGCACGTAACACGTCCGTTTAATATACACAAATTCAGAATGGTTCCCTGAGACAATTATATGTTAAACACAGACCGTGCATGGAACAAGGAACTCTTCTGGGAAAATTAAATCCACTATAGTCCGAATAAGTAATGGTAAATGACAAATACCATAGTTTTTCTTTTTCATGATTTTAGCCCGACGTGGGCAACGGGTCTCTCGCAAAGAGATCCCATAAATATAGCTTCCCTCACCAGCTATCTGCAAAGCAGATAGGATCCAGCTTTGGGACATGGATCCTATCTGCTTTGCAGATAGCTGGTGAGGGAAGCTATATTTATGGGATCTCTTTGCGAGAGACCCGTTGCCCACGTCGGGCTAAAATCATGAAAAAGAAAAACTATGGTATTTGTCATTTACCATTACTTATTCGGACTATAGTGGATTTAATTTTCCCAGAAGAGTTCCTTGTTCCATGCACGGTCTGTGTTTAACATATAATTGTCTCAGGGAACCATTCTGAATTTGTGTATATTAAACGGACGTGTTACGTGCCTTGAAAAGTGGACGCTCAATGTCCCGGTTGAGGTTTAAGTTTTGGTTTTTTTTTTGGCTAAAAATACAATAGTTACCCCCTTTTTCTTTGATTTATTCAACCCGACGTGAATGCAACGAGTCTTTTACTTATATAGAGGTTCTGAATGTAGGGATCTAGGCTTGCTTTAAACCCTAGATCCATGTCCCAAAGCTGGATCCTATCTGCTTTGCAGATAGCTGGTGAGGGAAGCTATATTTATGGGATCTCTTTGCGAGAGACCCGTTGCCCACGTCGGGCTAAAATCATGAAAAAGAAAAACTATGGTATTTGTCATTTACCATTACTTATTCGGACTATAGTGGATTTAATTTTCCCAGAAGAGTTCCTTGTTCCATGCACGGTCTGTGTTTAACATATAATTGTCTCAGGGAACCATTCTGAATTTGTGTATATATATATATATATATATATATATATATATATATTATATATATATATATATATATTAAAGGAGAGGAGAAAGTGTAAGAATAATTGACTTAGAATAATTCTAGCCTATTTACTTAATTCGTCCCTTTATATATATATATGCAAAGAAATAAAAAAACAGCACGTGATCTTTTTAATAAGCAAAGAACCACAGGGAAAAGGAAAAGGAAACACGAAGTCCGAGCACTTTCGTGATATATTCACATCTTCAGGGACAAGAAATAAATAAATTTCTTCCTTGTTCGTAGTATATATATATATATATATATATATATATATATTAATGTGCAAGAATGTAGACCCAGCAAGTTGGCTTGTTTAGAATACATATTTATATTTATTTATCCGAATTAAAGAACACACACTTCGTATATAACTTAATCAGATGCACGTAAAGAAGAATTAACAAAGTTTTATTCCAATTCAATAGCAAAATATATACAAGCATGCCTTCCTTAGACTACCGCACGCCCCATCTCAAAAATAACAAAATATATACGAGCATGCCTTTCTTAGACTACCACCCAACAATCAGCACTATTACAGCACCACCATTAGACAGGTAAGGTCTTAAAAAACGACCAAAATAATAGACAGAGGTATTAAACATAAATGATAGACCAATAAGGTATCAGAAAAAGACAGACAATAGACGAACTATATGTCTACTCAAAACGTATTAAAATACATTTATGAGGCCATGATAGACCAATAAGGTTTCAAAAAACGACACAGACAATAGACGAACTACAGTATTTGTGTACTCACAAAGTATTAAAAATACGTTGATGAGGCCAAGGCTCTAATGCAGTGGTGCACAAACTTTTTTGATGTGAGGGCCAAACCAACCATCTGTTTTATATGTAGGGGCCAGATATATAGATATTCTATTTTTTATAAATATGCATTTTTATAACCAGGGGTAATATTTCAGATTTTTCTTTGGGTAGCTACCCTTTTCATGTGAAAAATGTGAATTGAAAAGACCCGTGGTGGCCACATTTGGCCCGCGGGCCAGGGTTTGTGCATCACTGTTCTAATGTAATAGCATGCTATCTGCTCTTTCAATTAAAAACTAAAGCACGATAAACAAAATTTAAAGCAAAAACAAATTTTCACCTTAATATATAAATTTATCTTTAAACTATAACAAAAAAATATTAATATAATTTTTAAACAGAACAGGATTTAAGTTTCGGTTTAACTTAGATATTTTTCGCTTTTTACAATGCATTAAAGGGAATTATTCCAAACAGCGAGTTATTTAAAACAAATTTCGTCTTCATATAAAAATTTAGCTTTTAACCATATTATAAAAATAGTAATTTAAAACATTTAACGCATACCGTAAAAATATATTATGATATAGTGTTTATAGAAATAATTTAGCAGGGTTTACTCAAGTAAATGGTATTTTTTATGCATATTATAAAAAATAGTAAGTTAAGGCTAAACTTAGCCATTTTTTTTCCTTCTACAATTTTATAATGCATTAAAGGGAATTTTATTTAATTCTTCATTGATAGTTTTTTGCAGCAGCTTAATTAAACTTCCTCAACCCAATATAATTGGCTCATTTACCCATATTTCAGAATTTTATTTAATGACGAACTTAATTAAATATATTCAATCAAACGAAGATATTTGAAAGGTACAGAAATGTTCGTTTACTTTTCACTCAAACGGCTATAGATATTTGAAAGGTATAGAAATGTTCTAATGGGGTTATGTATATACATCTATTAACCCCAGCAATCTTTTTGTGGACACATTTTAAAACTGAAATTTCGGTTAGGATTTAAAAAATTTTAAATATTATTTTTTCTGTATCAATTAATTGTTTATTTATAGCCTAGCCGAATATAACAAGAAATGACAGGAAACAGTTTTGGGATAAATTATAAACCTCCTCGCTGTCCCCCCCTCTCTCTCTCTCTCTCTCTCTCTCTCTCAGGCAAAAACTTAAGGACCGCCCATAAACCCTCGCTCAGTAACCTACCATTAAAATACGATCAACCAATGAGTGTTTTGCTTTTTGAAAGTGCGGGAGGGAGAAAGGCTTTTCTCTATCAAGCCCCATTCTATGGGGCGCTTTCTCCCTGCTCCTATAAAAATGCGTAACAGAGCCATATCCGATCCATTTCCAGTTTAGTGAAGCTTTCAAACGGTGCGATACGAATATATAAGCAAAAAATATATCGTTGGACGAATTCTAAAATATTGTCATGTAAGTTATTTAAGTGCTCTACGCGAATAACCTTATTTATTCTCAGTGAAGTATATTGAATCTATTTCTACTGTGCTGCCATTTATGTAGAAGTGTGTTTTTTTGAGTGCACAATTTTAATATATTATTATTTTTATCTGAAAGGTCGGACTCTTCCATTCACGGATCTCTAGGCGAATTTACAACACCCGAATTGTTTCTATATCATGATACAGTTTGAGTAGCTATTTTTTTCTATATATTCTTGCTCTCTATATATATATATATATATATATATATATATATATATATATTAATATATATATATATATATATATATATATAATACCCATTCTCTACGTATGTGACGTTATTTTACAGTGCTGACGTGTGCGTCCATTTCATGGGATTCGTAGACAATGGATGTATATTCTCGACTCAGGCCCTTAGAGCAAGAGGCGTTACAAGAATTGCCCTACGAGAGTACTCCCTTCGAATACATCCTGTAAGTAATTCGAATACAGGCTATTAAGGAGTACCTCAATAACTAGTGCAACTTTTCTCTCACATAAAACCTCTTTTAAAATGAATAGATCATTTATAATAAACATCCTTTAAACTCTATCAATAATATTTTTATTCTTAGAGATGCTCCGACTGCATAATATTTTTCCGTTTTAGGGACGACCAGCCTGAATGTGAAATTATAGGAAAAATGAGGTAAGTTTTTATTCTTGTACGTGTGTCCTGAATAACAAATATTTTCAACATTTAATGATGCTAAAATTTTCCTGTATCTAAAAGATATAGCTGATGCAAATTGTGTGGTCCACAGTTATGAGTTTCATTCAATGTATACGCCACATTTTCACGTAATTTATATACATATATATATTAGACTGGCCCCGCCAAAACTTTTATTTGAAAAGTGAAAGTCTCACTCCCTAAAATTGTTACCACCATCATAATATACTCGCACACTGAATTTCAACAATATCTGTGTACTTTTAGTGGTGCCGACAGCCTCTTGTATTTTTCATTTATTTATTACATTTATTCATCATATATTTATTTTGTAATTCGTATTACAAATATTGTGTGTAAACCATGCCTATTCACACTCTCGTGCATTGTGTTCCACATGTTTCACTGTGTAACTGTGTATGTTAAGTAGAAACACGTCTTTTGACCTGACGTCATTGGCTACGGAGAAAAGTGGGATGCTCGCTGTTCGCGTCAGTATTGTTTAAGACGTAGTGAGAGATTGATGCGCAAGTGTTTTCCCTTAATATTTGCAGATTTTATCCTTCACCATGTCAGATTCAATTAAAACAAGAAGAAAAACTGAAATATGACTGACTGAGCAGCCAATTGACACAATTGGCAGTAAGAAGCTTCCATCCAATGGAGATGTACTACGTCGGTTTTTCTGTCTCACAAACAGCAAAAAAACATTGAAAGAAGCATCCATCATAGTTTATGCTGAAATTTTTGAGATTTGGGACAAGGCGAAAATACCCACCAGAGCCAAACAGCATGTACTAACGAAAATTCAAAAAATGTATGAGAACTTCAGATCACTTCAAAAATCAAAATCAAACCGTAATCAAAATCAAATTAAAAAAGAAACTGAATTTCAAGGTAGTTTAGATAACCTTTTTGATATAGCTCACGCAAATGCTTTACAAATGATATCAAATGAGGAAGATAGATCATTCCTACAAGCTCAGAGAGAAAAAGGGAGGCGAGGTTACATGACTGATATTGATAAGATGAAAGACAAGCTGCACTAAAAGAAGCCGAGGCATTGCGAAAGAAATTGTCATCAGCTGTTGTTCAGTTCAGTGATAGCAGTTCAAGCAGTAGTAGTGATGAGCAACCAGAGCAAGGCACATCGTGCATTCCTGCAATGACATCCAAACCTTCAAGCAGCACAATATCAAATAACCGTAAGCGCATCGTAACACCTGATCTGGCAATGGCATTAGATCGAACAAAAACAAGTGATCGTAGTACTGTTATGGTGCTTTCAGCTGCTACAACTTCTCTTGCACATGATATTTACAATGTTGTTTTGAGCAGAAGTACTCTACAGAGAGCGAGGAGTGTTGTACGCAAAAAAAATTGCAGATGACATTAAGCAAACCTTTACCTCTAACTTTCCGCTTACCATTCATTGGGATGGTAAATTAATGCAAGATCTACAGATCTACAGAAGCTAAGGCTAACAAAGACCCTAAGATCCACTCTAAGGTTAGCCCGAGAGAAAGAAGAAAGTAAGGGTTTAAAAGAAGAGAATAAGGGTTAAGTAAGTAGCAAAACCTATCACTCGTGGGTTAAAATTCATTCAGAAAGAGAGAGAAAGAAAGACACCATCACCATCCGCCGGCCACTGCCGACAAGTCGGAAAAATAGTCGAAGAGAATACTTCCAGCTGTTGCAAACCAGTCCTCCACTCCATAGGGAGGTAGAGGATGCAGCCCACTCTGCCGGAAAAGGGTGAAAGATAAAAAGAAGTAAAATAAGAACGCATTACAAACCATGGAACACATTCTTAACTCAAAGAACAACACATTCTTAACTCAAAGCAACACATACCTCCAGCGGTTGCAGACCGGTCCTCTACTCCATAGGGAGGTAGAGGACGGAGCCCACTCCGCCGGAAAGGGGTGGAAGATGAAAAGAAGTAAAATAAGAACGCATTACAAACCATGCAACACATTCTTAACTCAAACACTATCATACCATGCAAACTGCAGACATGCAATGAAGAGAATTACAGACATGCAAATAAGGAGAGGAGAGAGAGAGAGAGAAAAAAGTAGAAAGAATAAAAAGTGGGTTAGTTTACGCTACGAGCTACATCTAAGTTCGTGTTAGTCTAATTTTTTTTTTTTTGCTGGCATCACACGCTGGCATGTCACAAGCTGGCATTATCATCAACAGACTCATTCTCGATCACCACCCCAAGAGCTCCTGTTGCTAATGGTTTTATTATATTAAATAACGTTAATAATTCTAACGAGGGAGAGGGAAAAGGGTGCGGCTCGGAGGGAAAAGGGTGCGGCTCGGAAGGAAAAGGGGGATTGTTTTATTATTATATTAAACAACGTTAATATTTTTAAAATGCTATCTAAACGGTTCTTAAACATGCTAACGCTAGTGGAGTTCACGACGGGCGCGGGAAGATTATTCAATTTATCAATTACTTTAAACGTAAAGAAGTTTTTAGCGATATTAGTTATGAAACGTCTGCCACGCAACTTAAATCCGTTATTACGAGTATTGCTATTATCGAAAGTGAACAGTTTGTCAAAATTTACGTTATCGATTTTATTAACGATTTTGAAAACTTCAATCAGCTCCCCCCTTAATCTCCTAGTTTCGAGTGAATGCAAGTCTAACTCTTTAATCCTATCTTCATAAGGCTTGTTGCGCAATGACGGAATTAGTTTTGTGGCACGACGCTGAACCCTTTCTAACCTATCAATATCCTTACGCAAATACGGGCACCAAAACTGAACAGCATATTCTAAATGAGGCCTCACTAGTGACTTGCAAAGGGGCAATATAATATTCTTCGATTTAAATTCGAAATTACGCGCTATGAAGCCTAACATCCTATTAGCTTTAGCGCAAGATTCCAGGCACTGGTTCCTAACTTTTAAATCCTTAGATACGCGTACGCCTAAAGGCTAAATCTACTTCGTCAACGCTCGCTAACTCTCTATCATCCATGGTGTACGTGTAATTATTGTTACGAGAACCTATATGCAAAACTTTACATTTGTTTACGTTAAATTGCATCTGCTACTTATCCGTCCACTCCATAATCCTATTTACATCGTCTTTGAGCCTATTTCTATCGTCCTCGTTAACAACCTTACCGCCTATTTTAGTATCGTCCGCGAATTTTGACACGTTACTTGTCAAACCTACATCTATGTCGTTAATGTAAATTAGGAATAGCAATGTGTCTAACACTGAACCCTGTGGGACACCGCTACCTACATCCAACCACCCCGATTCACTACCATTAACAACGACCCTCTGTCTCCTAGCACGAAGCCATTCCTCTAACCAGTTAGCTACCTGACCGCGTATACCGTGCGCTTTAACTTTCACAATTAGTCTTCTATGCGGAACTGTATCGAACGCTTTTTTAAAATCCAAATAAATAACGTCAGCCGCTCTATGCCTATCGTATTCGCGCACTATTTCGTTATAAAATTCTAACAAATTAGTTAAACAAGTTGTATGGCGTCGAAACCCATGCTGACTACTGTTAATCAAATCGCGACTTTCTAAGTGATCGATGATACGATCCCTAACTACGGATTCCAAAAGTTTACCGACAATTGACGTTAAGCTAATGCGCCTATAATTGCTAGCTACTGTGCGGTCGCCTTTTTTTTTAAATGGGCGTGACGTTAGCTAATTTGAAGTCTTCAGGAATAATCCCCGTTTCGAGTGACTGATTAAAAATCTTCGTTAAGGGGCCTACGACAACTTCTTTCAAATCTTTCAGATGTCTAGGATAAAACACGTCAGGGCCTGAAGCCTTGCTAGCTTTTAACTTATCAATATAATGCGCAATCTCACCCTCGTAAACAGTTATTTCATCCAAAATAGTCTCGCTGCTAAATGGAACGATATCGTCCACATCTGGGACATTATTGACGTCTTCTACGGTAAAAACTGTCGCAATAAAGTTATTAAAAATACCCGCCATCGCCTGAGCGTCGGAAGCCAAAGCGCCATTAGCGTCCAAGAGAGGGCCTATATTATCTTTTATCGGCTTACGATTATTCACGTAATCGAAAAACTTTTTTGGGTTATGTTTACTATCCGCAGCTATAAGTATCTCTAAATTACGCTTAGCATTCCTAACTGATCTTTAAACCTGACGTCGAAGCTCGATATATATATTAGCGTTAGCTGCCATGCCATTGCGCTTTTTAAGTCTATACGCTCTGTTACGCTCGTTTATGAACTCGCCTATTTCCCTAGTCCACCACTTAGGCCTACCATGATTTCTAGCGCGCTTGGGCTTACGAGGAATAAACTCCCTTTCGATATTCATGAAACTATCTTTAAGCGCCTCCCAATGCAAATTTGCGTCATTACCCATAAATAAGTCACCCCAGTCCACTACTCTCATCCTATCCGCAAAACTATCAAAATTGGCCCTACGAAAATCAGGGACTTCTATTACGTTAATATCCTTAGTGTTTTCTATCAATAACTTAAACCTAAGAATTTGATGATCACTACATCCTAAATTCTCGCCTACTTCTAAACCTTCGACTATGTTTTTGCCGTTCGTCATCACCACGTCTAAAATATTATCACCGCGCGTTGGTTCGGTAACCATCTGTCGTAAAAAATTATCTTCCATGAACTCAATCAGTCTCAAACCCTCAACGTTACCAGTAAAAGTCTCGTAATTGACGTTAGGACAGTTAAAGTCTCCGACAACTATACTATCCCGATTATTAATAAAGTTACTAAGAAGTGTGTAAAATCTAGTATCGGCATCGAGGGGTTGAACGGGAGGTCTATAAACAACAACAAAATTGAAACTAAGACTACGCGCCCTAACTTCAACGCATATCGCATTAAATGCTGCCGGAAAATCTATCTTAACCTCGATAGCCCTAAGGGAATTACGAATGTACAGCGAAACGCCGCCACCAATCCTATGTAACCTATCATTAGTAAAGAGTTTAAAACCCGGTATTTCAAGTTCCCCCAACAAGTCCCGAGTCACGGTATTTAACCACGTTTCAGTGACAGCAACCACATCGTAGTTGCCAGAATAAATTATGGCCTTAAATTCGTTTAATTTATTTCTAATACTACGCGCGTTACAATAAAAGACTAAGTTATTTTTTACCACAGGTCGGCGTTTTAAACTATTTTTCACGTCGGGCCCGCGTTCCCCGGACCCACAACGTTTGAAGAAGGCTTCGACCTATACAGCTTTCGAAAGTTTTCGTCAATTAACCTACCTAGCCTAGCATTACCTACTTCATTAAAATGCACCCCCATCTTTTATAAAAAGGCTAGGATTACTGAAATCTGACCGCAGCTTCACGAAGGGTACATTTTCCTCAGCACAAATCTCTTCTAATTTAGTATTCAAAAATATCGTTTTAGACGTAATCCTAAGACCCAAACCGTGCCTAGGGTTAATACCTAGAACTAAAGACCTATCTGACCTCGCCTGTAGGGACCTAATTAACCCCCTATATCTCTCCAAAAGGTCAGGCACTCTCGTATCGGGCCTATACGAGTCGTTGCCCCCTACCATCGTCACCAACATCGAGTGACGGGAGGCAACGTCAATCCTATCCACTTCACCTCTAACTCCGTCAACCCTTGCCCCTGTGAGACAGACCCTCCTCCTCTTGGTTGGATGCCGTTCAACAATCTCTGTGTCCAAAGTCCAAATGGCGCACTAAAGAGTCCCCAATTAAAATAGTTTCCCCCTCATTCGCGTCCCTTTCCAAATGGGCGAAAGGGTTCGAAACCTCGATAGGGGGGATTCCTATCACCCAACGTACGCGGCCTAGCTCCACCCTTAACTTCTCTAAATCCCTCCCCATCTACTAATCTCGGACCAACCTTCACCCCTTCCTCAACTCTATCCAACCTTCCCGATAAGCTACCTAAACTAGAAATTAGGTTACGCACCTCACCCTTCAAATTACTAACGTCTTCAACGTTAGTATTGGTTCGGCTTTCGTCAAACGTAGCCCTACCCCTGCCCTCATCAAGGGTTGCAAGTCTTTCCGTTACCTCACGTACATTGCGTTTTATGTCAACTATTTCCTCCCTTAATTCGCAAAAAAAAAAAACGATCTCTCGGTAATCGCCATAGGACCGCCGTCATAGTCCCTAAAATCCGTATACCACCGATTCACCCCACACCTAACACACGACGCTTTCTGCGACGGCATCACACAAGTTAAATTAGTTTATAACTGTGACAAGTTTAAGTTAAATTAAGCCGGCACGCGATGAAAACTTCTAAATCACTAAAAACCACTTGTATTCAAGTACTTAACTATGTAATATAAACGCAAGTATTTAAAATTCGGAACTTACCAAAAGTAAGGTTATTGGCAATATCCTAAAGCAGAAGCAATATCAGAGAGCTCAGGAAATGCGTCCTCTCAGTACGGAGTCTGGCTAACAACTGAGTACGGAGAAAAGTCTAAGCTTCTAGCAGTACCCAAACTTGCTTCCGGAGAAGGTGAAAGAATTGCAAAAGCAGTCCTAGAATGCTTAGACGATTGGAATTTGCGAGAATATATTCAAGCAATGTGTTTTGACACTACCGCTAGCGATACTGGCCAAAAAAAGGGCGCTTGCATGATAATCGAAAGTAAGCTTCATAGAAAACTCCTTTCTTTGGCCTGTCGGCACCATATTAATGAAACTGTGATATCAGACGTCTTCCAGAAGTGTTACGGTGGTTCAACGGGACTGGATATATTACTTTTCAAACGTTTCAAGAATTCCTGGAAACAAATGGATGATAAAAGATTTGAAACTGCCAATACAAACATGCCGTGGAAAGCAGAAATCTTTGCACTGTGCGAAGAACAGCTTGCGAGAAGTCACCCAAGAGTGGATTATCGCGAACTTCTTGAATTATCAATTATTTATTTAGGTGGTGTTCCCTCAGGAGGAGTACATTTTCGTCAACATGGGGCTTTACATCGCGCTGGGTGGATGTCACGAGTGATTTATGCCATCAAAATTGTATTGTTTCGCTCGCAGTTCAACCTGACAAAACAGGAACAGAGTGCATTGGGACGCTTCTCTCGCTATGCTGTTCACTTTTATGTGCCAAAATGGTTTGCGGCCCCCATCACATCTTCTGCACCAAGAACCGATTTGGAGTATCTACAAGAGCTTCAGTAATATGATGATAAGGAACTTTCAGCAATAGCTAGCAAAGCACTATGCCGTCACCTCTGGTATCTAAATGAAGAACTTGTGTCGCTTGCCTTTTTTGATGATGGCATAACTTTGCAAGTGAAACGGCAGAGGGTTCAGGCATTGGAAAGACCTGGTTCAGAAATACCAGAAAAACGAATTGCTTTTGACCACCCTCTCGAAGTAGATCCTACAGAATGGGATAACAGGGACAACTATAAATTAGCTAAGGAATATGTTAAAACAATGAATGTTGTAAACGATAATGCAGAGAGAGCGGTCTCATTAATTCAGAGTTTCAGCAGTCATCTCGGAAAAAACGAAGAACAACTGCAGTGCCTTCTTCAAGTCGTGGAAAAACACCGAGAGCGGTTTCCAGAGGCAAAGAAATCGATGATGAAGACAGGAAGCACATCAACATCATGAGTTAACATTAAAAAAAGTGGATTAGGCCTATTGGGGATACCACTTAAAAGAAAAAACGCGCCTCCTGAGTGGTGCGGAAAAACTACACATTTCAGAGTCTGTTGGCACCACTAAATACTATCGAATCGGGCTGAAACTTCACTCAAAACTTTCTATCGACACGCATAACAAATTCCAGGGGTGAGACTTAAGAAAAGAAAAAAATATTTTTCACTCCTATGAGCCTGGGCCGGTCTAATATATATATATATATAGTTTTAAGATAATTATCTGTTAGATATTTATCACATTTTCATCATTTTAGCTCCGACGCTAACCTTCTTCGGTGTGTATTGGCGTACGAATCAACGCTGGACCCTCAATTCATCGATCTTACAGCGTAAGAATTCGCTTTTATTTTTAAAATCTCTCTATTCTTTAGATTTTTGCTGAAAGACGGAATAAAATGCGATTATAAATAAAGACACTAGTATGGAGAACTAAATATCCTTAAAACTCCAGTAATAATATTTCTAATTAAACGTATATATTTTTTGTTCTTAAGGATGCTCCGACTGTATAATAGTTTTTTCTTTTTAGGGATGATCAGCCCGAATGTGAGATTGTCGGAGAAATGATGTAAGTTTTTTTATCCTTTTTTCTTGTACGTGTGTGTGTGTTGGGGGTAAGAATAAATAAAATATTTTCAACATTTTATTAAAACCATCCAACATTTTATTAAATAATTGTAAAATTAACACATAATTCTTGTAACAGCACATTTTAATTGTAAAATTAACACATTTTTAAGTAATATCGGGTTATTGCATCGTACGTAGTGTATATACATGTTCTCATTTATACAACACTCGTTTCATTTACAAAGGGGAATCTGCGGACTACCTCATTAAACGTGAGTTTATCATTATCTTCATAATCACACAAATCTAGCTTTTTTAAGAAGTCTGAATAGCTGTTCCCGCGAGCCAGAAATGAAATAAAGCAGAGGCAATGGTACGCACACATAGTTGAGAAAAGCGACTGAAACCTTTGTGGATTCCATACAACCCTCTGAACACGTAGCTTGTTTATAAAATCCATAATTATTGGGTCTAGCCACAATTGCAGTGATAAAGAGTCATAACAATAGATACATTCTCGATTTCTAACAAATATTGCGAACCAGTGGGTACCCGGGCTACCAATAGAGTCTGTGTTTACTATAAAGTGAGTATTTTTTTTTCGTAATTGGATGTTTCAATTTTTTATTTTTTGCATAAGTCCCGATGAATACTGTATGCTTCGTGTGAAACAATCCTGGTTCATAACTATGCGTATCGTCATTTCATCCATTATTTTTTAAAAATCGCCAGACACACTTCTGAAGCGATCAATCTCGATGACGGTCTGGCTTTCCAAGTAAAACAGTACATTTATAGGGGTGGCTAAGGCTTCACCAAATTCAAATCTTACAGCGAGACTGCCATGAGTCTGGGGATTTAGATGCATGTTCACGCTAGCACACTAGTCTGCCGATAAATCAAATGCGTATAATGTGATTCCATTTATAAACTCATATATAGTGACACCCGTGAGGGTGAATAAAATGAGTCACGGCACCCGTTAATGCACCCTTCCACTTCAGTTGTACAAACAGCTCTGAGAGGCCTCTGTAACAGATTTACCTTATATTAGTTTTTAAAAAATAAGTCCACGACCAGTTTCATACGCTTAGAACATTTCCATTTTTTTAAATTTCTTCTCCGCTTTACATCACGTTTTATCTGCTTAGCTTTCCTTTTTTTTTCCTCGTCGTACAGGACGCTTTCTTCCTCTTATAGCTACCTTTTGTGTTTTCCTTCTTCTAAAACCACCGCCGCGCATTTTTCTCTTCACATCTTCGACGATTTCATCTCGTGTACATCGTCGTGTGTTCACGTAAGCTTCTTCAGGTTTGCTGCCTGACATTATATTTTCAAATGTGTTAAGTCCCGGTTGTAAGGCCTTATTTCCAAGATATCTGGCTCCATTTTTCAGTAAGGGCAGAGCTGTGCGTAGTATATCCGAAAAAGTTGATCCGATCCCACTTCCACCACCCCTCGGTAGACGGGAAATGGCCTCTGTGTCATTCTATCGCAACACTCCGGAAGTGGAGCTTCACACTAAGCTCCCGTAGCCGAATGAAAATTTTTTCCCCTCAATCATTCTATATATATTGAGATACTGGTTAGTAGGTTAGGTGCAACTTTGACATAATGAGGTTTATCATATGTGATGCTTAAACTCTTACCTCTATGATCGGGGATGTGCACAATGCGTAACAAACGCGTCTGAGTATCCCCAAGAAATTGGTGGTCCACGATATCATTGTCAACATAACACATGCTTGGAGGAGGGGGTCCAGAGACTAATTTCGGTAAATTTACTTGGTACGATAAGCTGGACAAGTCATGCTGTGACTCGTGAAAAGTATCTCTTTGGAAGGCCTCGCCGTATCTGTTCACAGGTATTATTTGGAACAGTTCATTGTCCTTAATATTTCTACTAGCCGTTGATTTTAGCATCAAAGTGTGGGCCGGTGTGTCTATGTTTACGACTTCAAAAAGTTAATCGGAGGTGAAGTATGACCTTTGAAGACTCTTATTTAAAGTCCCCCACAATATCCGAGGCTGTGTCATGATAACCAGGTCCTTGTGTTACTTTTGTACTATCGTACTGTCTCTCGCCGAGCCAGACTGAACGTATGGTGCCATCTAAAGTTACGCCTAATTTTTCACACTCGTCGAATCTTCTAAGAACCAGAAAAATTACTCGTTTCTTCTCAATACTTAATAACGGTGGTCAACTGAAATTCGCACAGACCGACCTCGTATGATCCACCACACCCAATTCGATAGGTCCATGCAATTCTGTTATAAAGTTGGACAGAGTGTTGTCAAGATGCACGCCCAAAGAAGCAGAAGAGGGCAGTGTGATGTAGAAGTGGTTAGGCGTCATTTTGTATACTACTTAAGTTTCATTATTGCTTGAGCTTTTATATAGGAGTTGAAGCTTTCAGGGTACCCTAGCCACTTCACCAGATACATCTTTCTTTTCCCTATTCCTTTCCCGCCTAAAATTTTTCAATTTTTAAACGCTTTTTTATCTAAATTAAATACCACTTTCTGCATCTCCTCGTCATAAAGGCCACTCTCAACTTCTTAGCTATTCAAATCTTCGACGTAATACATCATCACATCAGTTTTAGGCCTCATAGATCTAACTTTAAAAATCTCCTGAGTCCATCTTTGATCAAAGCCTTTCGAGAACTTATTCCCCGCTCGTGACAGTCTTACATAATCATTGATTTTGAAACGACCAGAGCGTGGTGGTGCTCTACAGTTATCTTTTCTAGGCTCTATATGGGGGCTCTCTTTAAAATCTCATTAGGAGATGTTCCAATCAGGCGATGCTGTGACCGATTGAGGGATGAAGCCAGAAGCTCCAGAATGTCTATATATCTGTATGTGTTTTTATGTGTGAAATAACGGTGGATACGTTCCTTTATGGTACGCTGAACTCTTTCAGCTAAAGATGCTTTATGTATAGAATTGGGCGTGTAACAACTGATGTTAAATTCCGTCAGCACCAGGGGTGTAGTCGAGGAGTAACGCGGTATAACGGCGTTATACTTCCTAAAATTTCAGTGAAGTAGTAGTAGCCATAGCCATAATTGTTTCTTATGTCCTTAATCTTATCATTCTAACTCATTTTTCCTACAGAAGATATTAGATAATTATATTAAGAATGAAAAGACAGCAGTCTCTAGCTGAGTTGTGGTGCAGGAACACTACTCCGAAACGGCAAAAAGTCAATGAAACTACAGATCTACAAAGTACGTCCATTTCAACTTCAAGGGATGATGATGACTAGCCCGATATTTGGACTGAGAAACAAAAGGAAGAATTTCAAGCCAAGTATACATGGTTGACTGCAAGTAATAAAAAAATTGGTAAGCTTATCTACTCATATCTACTGTACTCATCTAACAGTTAATAACTTATTAATAATAAGTTGTTTATATTTATAAACAGCTTATTAACTGTACTGATTGACGAATGTTTAAAATAATTATGTTAATTTTCCAGGTTGTTTATTGTGCAAGAAAGCCGGATATTTGAAAGGAAAAGGCGTTCATCTTGCGATAGAATGGGTTAACTGTACAGTGGAGTCGATGGCTGAAGATAGGCAGCAAAGATTGTCTGCCCTCAGGGGTAAAATTAAAAAGAATGTTGATTCTCAAGCTCACAAAATGGCTGAAAAGGTGGCTAACGCAAGAGCAAAAGGAATAATGGAATCCTGTACTGAAAGAGCTAATGCACAACTCATTTCCCATACTGAAAAGGTTTTTAGAACGGTTTACTACATTACCAAAACTGATCACATCGCTCATGAGATGAAAGAAAAAGTGTTCAGGGCTCTGGTTGAGACGAAAGCGAAAATAGCTGTACTGATTGACGAATCAACATGTGCAACAAAGTCAGTCATGACAGTCCATATTAGAGGTTTCTTTGGCACTGGAAAGCCTGAATTTGTTTTCCTAGGACTTGTTGAATTGGCTGCCCAAACTGCGCAGTGTGTTACTGACTCGCTGTTAGATTTTTTTAAGACAGCACCTCCCTGAAAACTACTTACAAGAATGCTGAATAGCATTTGTATCTGATGGTGCAAGCGTCATGTTAGGTGCAAAGTCAGGTGTGGCAGCAAGATTAATTTATATGTATCCTCGTCTTTTTGTGTGGCACTGCATGACCCATCGTCTTGAATTAGCAGTTGGTGATGCTGTTCTGGATGTAACTAACATCAACCACTTCCAAGCATTCATGGACAGCATTTACAGTATTTATAGCAGATCACCGAAAAATAGGCGAGAACTGTCAGAAATCTGTGCTGAGTTGGGATCGCAGTGTTTAAAAATTGGCCGCGTACTAAGCATTCGCTTGGTAACAAGTAGCTTTCGCACAGTGGCTGCGGTGTGGACATCATTTCCTGGCCTCTGTTCTCATTTTCAGTCTGCAGCTAATGATCAAGAAAGAGATTCCAAAGAGCGCCAAAAATTCAAAGGTCTACTACGCAGACTTCAAAGTCCAGAATTTTTGTGTGACTTGGGCCTTCTCTATGATGTTCTAAACGAGTTGTCTATTCTTTCACTGGAACTGCAGAAGAGCACAGTGACTTTACCCAGAGATGATACTCAGTTAAAACGCACAATTCGTGTTTTGATATCTATGAAGGAGCGCCCAGGAGGAAAATTTACTGAAGCCCTGGCCTCCGCGGAAAAAATGGAACACAAATCGATACAATTGGTAACAAACCCAAAAATCAAACAAACAAGCGAACAAAACCCTGAGAATTTACAAAATCTCCTAACAGCAGTCAACACTATTCCGTGTAGTACTTCAGTATGCGAAAGAGATTTTAGTCAGATGAATTTAATTAGCATAGATTTGCGCTCAAACTTAACTGTGAAGAACATATCAAATCTCATGTTTCTGAGCATTAACGGACCACCACTTCATCAGTTTCAAGCGAAACCCTACTGACTTCATGGCTCTAAGGACACTGATCTGCAAATGATACGCGTTCCAGACAAGTTTCAAAGAAGGAAACAGACATTCGTTCTGTATGGAGCCTATTGTAGACTATATGTAGCTGTAGTATCTACTATATCACTATGAAACTGCATTATACCGTATACATACGACTGATACGAGTATCTATGTGTGTGTTTTATTCAAATTAAAAGTAACTAGACCATGTACTGTATTTGTAGTTTTATTTACTAAGTATATATGTTTTATTTTCGAATTAACTTTTACTATTTTTATACAGTAATTGTTCTATGAAACGCTCTATTAAAGTTTTGCCTGTAGCGTTACACTTCCTAAAATTTTAGGACTACACCACTGGTCAGCACGTTCTGGAAAGTTTTGCCTATAAACTCTTTCCCCAAATCTGTACAAAAATAGCTAGGAACCCTGTTTTCTTTCAACATCAGCGATTTTGTCGCTTTAGCCACCGATTCAGGCGATTTATTCTTCAGTAGGACTATCCACAAGTATCTAGAGAACACGTCTCTATTATAAACAATATATATATATATATATATATATATATATATATATACCCGTTATTATACACTTAATATCTCAATATCTCGGCATGTCTGTTAAATCCGCTTGCCAAATAGAATCAACCAAGGCTGCTAAAGTCTTAGCAGTTTTAAATCTTCTTCTCATTGGTTTATGCAGTTTATAAGCATCCTGTTCAGGCAAAACCCCCTCAACATCTTTTTCTCTACTCCCTCATTATATACGTCCCTGTACAATCTATTAATACCACCGCAGGATGCTGGATTAGAAATGTAATAATAACTTTTTCTTAATATGTTAGACATATTTACTCAATAGATTGTAAAAACTTAACCCTTTATTCGTCAATGTATGAGGCAGACTACTTTTTAGTACATGCTCGATGTGTTCTTTGACTGCTCGTCTCTAGCCTCAGCCCCAGGTCCTACGCCGTCAACATCATCAGTCCCATGTCTGATAATTAAGGGGACCTCGGTCAGTTTCTTATAATCTTCGAGTTCTTGAAGAAATTTATGTAGAACTTCTTGATCTAAATTTTTTTCTCACCAGGGGGCTTCTCGCTGTTTAATAGATTCACCAATTCATTCTCCATTCTTTTAAGCCTATTTTTTCCCAGATCTAGTGCTGATTCCTGGTTCTTTGTGTTCTGCAGCGAAGCATACACCTCTTGTGGAAGCACAACCACTTTCTTCATTATATTATACTAGACAATAAAGGTGCCAAAACTGAAAGCAAGATGGGGAGGAACGAACAACCACTTTGTACAATAATTTGTTTTTTCTTTCCTACACTTTGATTTTTACGAGCGAGTACTCGTATTATGCTCTTGTAACGACGTAAACGCGACTTCTGAGTGGCCTTCATTGGTACAGTGCATTTTATAATGTTAAGACAAATTTCACAGATACATTTTAAAACGTCTGGGTCAATATTTTTAACAAACAGACGTTGGAGAGTGCGCGATAATCGCTGGTAGATCTTTATTAACTCACGATACTTCTTTTTACTTTCACTGAAGATGTTCCTACGATGGAGCGAAATGTTTGGATTAAATAAAGATGCTAAGAATTTTTACGATAATCTTCATATTCCTCTTTAGAATAAGGTTCTTAGGAACACACTCATTTCCGATATATATATATATATATATATATATATATATATATGATGAATAAAACCACGAAGGAAAGGAAACACAGAATGGTGCTCAAGCGCTTTCGTCTAATGACATCCTCAGGAACACTGAAGTACATAAAGAGTTACAGCCTATATATAGGTTACAGAAAAAAAAAATATATATATATATATATATACACACAATAAACGGAGAGATAAAAAAAATTAAAATTAAAAAAATTAAACATTAAAGGATTGTGGGAGGAGCATAAAAATTTGTAAGGAAAAACTATCGATTTTTAGCACAAGATCAAATGAATTGTTTCCAACCAATGTTATAAATAATTAAAAAAATAAAAATACAAATTTATACTGGAAATCTGCCCGGGTTTTAGCACTCTGCCCTTCTTGTTAAAGTTCGATGTCTATAAAAATAAATTGAAAAATAAAAGTTATTAGAGTAGCATACAAGTTTACCAAGGATTTAGCGTTCTACCCTTCTTATCTAAATCTGTTCTGAAGGAATTCAAAACAACAGGATCGAGTTGATAAAGACCTTTGCTTATGTTGAAGTTATTTGTAAGTTGGATAATGGCAGACTCAAGAATATTTCTATTAACAATGTTGCCAGAGTGAAATAAAACTGAAGCATTATTCCAATCAATACAGTGGGATAACTCTGACAAATGGACAAAAAGGGCACTGGATGACTGTCCTGTTCTAACGGAATATTGATGCTGTTTTATACCTGTGTGCAAATCCTTTCCCGTCTGACCTATGTAAAAGGAATCACATTGTTTACAACCAATTCTATAGATAATGCCTGAATTATTGGTAGGGCTATTTTTTACTGATATATTTCACAATATTGTTATATGAAAATACTACATTAATATCCAAAAGTTTGAGTACATTAAACTGTAGTATTTTCATATAACAATATTGTGAAAAATATCATAGTAAAAAATAACCCTACCAATACTTCAGGCATTATCTATAAAATTGGTTGTAAACAATGTGATTCCTTTTACATAGGTCAGACGGGAAAGGATTTGCACACACGTATAAAACAGCATCAATATTCCGTTAGAACAGGACAGTCATCCAGTGCCCTTTTTGTCCATTTGTCAGAGTTATCCCACTGTATTGATTGGAATAATGCTTCAGTTTTATTTCACTCTGGCAACATTGTTAATAGAAATATTCTTGAGTCTGCCATTATCAAACTTACAAATAACTTCAACATAAGCAAAGGTCTTTTTCAACTCGATCCTGTTGTTTTGAATTCCTTCAGAACAGATTTAGATAAGAAGGGTAGAACGCTAAATCTTTAGTAAACTTGTATGCTACTCTAATAACTTTTATTTTTCAATTTATTTTTATAGACATCGAACTTTAACAAGAAGGGCAGAGTGCTAAAACCCGGGCAGATTTCTAGTATAAATTTGTATTTTTATTTTTTTAATTATCTATAACATAGGTTGGAAACAATTCATTTGATCTTGTGCTAAAAATCGATAGTTTTTCCTTACAAATTTGTATGCTCCTCCCACAATCCTTTAATGTTTAATTTTTTTATTTTTATTTTTTATTTTTATCTCTCCGTTTATTGTGCATATATATATATATATATACAGGGCGTCCCAAAAAAATTTATACACACTTTAACAGCTGATAGCTCAATTGATGTTTCTTTCTTTCCAAGTTAAACCCATTAGAATTAATAATGGCAGTCAGACTAAGCTTTTAACAAAGGAAATTCATTCTAAAATGCTACAGGAAGTGTGAAAACGCAGTTGAAGTGCAAAGACAGTTTAGGAGGGAGTTTCAAACAGATTCACCAACGCGACTTACCATCACTCGAATTAGAGATAAGTTTGAAGCCGATGGAACTGTTCAGAATGTCCACAAGAAGCGTTCCGGAAGACCACGGACATCGACAAGCCCCACAAAGCAAGAAAGAGTACTGGAAACGTATCACCAAAGTCCAAGAAAATCTGTGCGGCAAGCGAGTCGTGAGGTAGGAATTTCAGAATCGTCTGTCCAACGCCTTTTGAAGCGCTGTCAATGGAAAAGTTACATTCCAAGATTAGTCCATGCTATTAATGAAGATGATCCGGACCGAAGAGTGGAGTATTGCGAGTGGTATTTGGCACGATGTGGATGTGGATTGGACGAAGGGGTTTCGTAGAATACCCTCCGCGTTCACCAGACCTCACACCACTAGACTTTTTTTTATGGGGATACTTAAAAGACGAAGTCTACGCTATAAAACCTGCAACAGTCGCTGAATTGAGAGCAGCCATTGAACGAGAATGCACACAAATACCAAACGAAATGTTTCGTGATGTTTGCGATTCCATTGCTTCGCGTTATCAGCAGTGCCTGGACCAAAACGGACGTCAGTTTGAAAACAGGCGTTGACAAAACAATTAAATAATGTCTGTAGATTCTATTACATTTTGAAAATGAAATGTATTTTAATAAACACTGCCTTTATAATTATTTAAAGTGTGTATACATTTTTTTGGGACGCCCTGTATATATATATATATATAATATTTTTTATTTTTTTTTTCTGTAACCTATATATAGGCTGTAACTCTTTATGCACTTCAGTGTTCCTGAGGATGTCATTAGACGAAAGCGCTTGAGCACCATTCTGTGTTTCCTTTCCTTCGTGGTTTTATTCATCATAAATATTATTCACGTGTTACTTTCGTGAAATAATTTTCATATATATATATACATTATAACTGCAAAGACGCAGTATAATTAACGTAAAGAACGACGCTTTGTATAGGAGAATTACCCGCGCAAGATGAGAGCGAAAGAACGAAACAAATGAAAAAATGAGGTACCCACCCGGGAATCGAACCCGGGATCTTCCGATTGCCGGTCAGATATGATAACCACTACACCACAGGCCTCACCCAAACAAATGTCGTAATTCCTCTACATACGCGCAGAAACCAATGCCCCAAAGGGGCACCTCCCGCATGCCGTAACATTGTATACATTATAACTGCAAACACGCAGTATAATTAACGTAAAGAACGACGCTTTGTATAGGAGAATTATCCGCGCAAGATGAGAGCGAAAGAACGAAACAAATGAAAAAATGATAATTCTCCTATACAAAGCGTCCACCATTACTTATTCGGACTATAGTGGATTTAATTTTCCCAGAAGAGTTCCTTGTTCCATGCACGGTCTGTGTTTAACATATATATATATATATATATATATATATATATATACTTTGTCACAAGGCTTTTAAGAAAGAAAAGTTTTCCATAATCGTAACTCAAACAAAAGCAAAGTCTCTCAACGGTTTTTTCTTAACGGAATCTCGAGTTCTCGTTCCGAAACGAGAAATTTGACGCGAACAAAAAGAAAGGAAATTTAGGAATGAATTACAATTTGATCTTTCCTTATAAGTTAGAAAGGACTGAGAAGGAGATAATTTACGAACTTATTGTATTTTATGGATATAGTATGATATATTGAGTTCTATAGGATAGGCCTTATTCACTAGTGAAGATAATATATACCTTACCTTACCTTACAACCTTACAAAGGTTCCACGTGATGATTTCTCATTTCGCGAAGGTCAAGCGTGTCGCCCCTCCTCTCGAGTTGGCCTGGTGAAGTAGTGAGTTGGATTCTTGCACTCTCCACCTCACATAGCCAGGTACGCCCGGCTCATCGGGGATTGTTCTGAGCCATGCGTCAAGTCTTCTTTTGAAGATTTCCACTGCAACTCCCTTCGTGTTTCTTAGGTCTTTGGGCAGCTGATTAAATAGTTTTGGTCCTCTCACTACAAAACTATTTTCTTTCAGGGTTAAGGATGTTCCCTGTCTCGCCTTCAATTTGGGAATACGACACAGTCTACCGTTTCTACCTTCCACCGTTGTTTGGGGAGTTATGGGATTCAGAGTAAGATTAGGGACTAGTTTCTCCATTATTTTCCAAGTGTAAATAATGGTGTATCTCTCTCTTCTCCTTTCCAGTGAATATAGGTCTAGTTCTCGTAACCTTTCCCAGTAATTTAGTTCTTTGCACCCATTGATCTTGGCTGTGAAACTTCTTTGAATCCCCTCCAGCTGTCTAATGTCTTCTTTTTTATATGGGGATGTTAGGACCGAGCAGTATTCCAGTTTGGGTATTATCAGGGTTTTCAGTAGAGGGATCATTACATTCCTATCCCTTCGTCTAAAAGTTCTCAATATCTGACCCGTTATTCTCTTTGCTCTGTTTACTGCTATCTTATTTTGTGTTTCAAATTTCGCATCATCTGTCATTACAACCCCTAAATCTTTTGCTCTGGAATTTCTCTGGACTTCCTGTCCATTTGGGGTATAATATTCCATGGACTTTAGGTCTTCTTTTTTTCCGTACCGTAATAGCTGAAATTTCTCGGTGTTAAACTTCATATTGTTGTCTTCCGTCCACTTGTAAATTTTGTTTATGTCGGTTTGTAGAGATCCTATGTCTTCTGGTTTTCGTATTTTTCTACTGATCTTTGTGTCATCCGCAAAGGATGTTACTGTGCTCTCTCTGGTAACGTCCTCATCTATGTCAGTTGGCATGATTATGAAGAGTAGTGGAGCTAATACCGTTCCTTGTGGTACTGAGCTGAGGACCTCTGATTCTGATGAAGATACTCCTTGTACTGTAACGACTTGCCTCCGCTCACTAAGGAAATTATATATCCATTTCCCTACTTTTCCTGTTATTCCCATATATTTCAGTTTATGTATTATGATTCCATGGTCACACTTGTCGAACGCTTTAGCAAAGTCTGTGTATAGTATATCATAGTTTTCATTACTTTCAAGTGAATCAATAATGTTGTTGTAGTGTTCCATTAGTTGTGACAGGCATGATCTGCCTGATCGAAACCCTTGTTGGTTATCATTGAATTTTTTCTGAGTTTCCAAAAAGTCAGATTTTCTGTCTAACAATTCTTTCAAATATTTTTGTGAGATGAGATGTAAGCGACACTGGCCTATAGTTTTTGGCCTCGGATCGATCTCCTCCTTTATATATTGGGACTATGTTCGCGCTCTTCAGGATGCCCGGTATTTCTCCCGTGTTTAATGATCGTCTCCATATCCAGTATAGGGGCTCAGCGATTGCATTCTTGCAGTTTTTGATCAGTGTGGCATTCCATTTATCCGGTCCTGCCGCTGAGTGTGTTTTTGGGATACTGAAAGATGATTCATACTGAGCTTTTAATATTTCAGATACTTCTGTTAGATCATCAGATAAAACACTGTTCTCATTTTTTAAAGGCCCGATAGTCGCATAGTTTTTCGAATTTCTTTTTGCGAAATTATAGAAGTACTTTGAGTTAGCCTTTATCGCTTCTATAGCGTCATCTTCTTTTTCTGTATGCTTCTCGATTAGTTCCTGTATGACGACATCGATACTTTGCAGTTTATCATTTAATATTTTTCTGATGTTGTTATCTTTACAATTACTTAGTTTTACAGTCACTCTTTTTCTCTTTCGGAACAATGCCCTCTTTTGTCTTTCGAACCTGCTTCTCTTTCCTCTTTGTTGTATCTTTGGGACATGTTTTTCCACAATTTCTAACGTCTTCTCCTCTAACGTCATTAGCATCTCTTCCGTTGTCTTGGCCTCGAAAATGGTTTTCCAATCTACTGTATTACTTCCATGCTGGATGTCACATCTTCCCAGTTTATAGCTTTGGAGTGAAAATTATAAATTTCGAATTTGCTTCTTTCTGTTGTGCGTGTTGTTTCCTTTCCTGTTGCCTTTATATTAGTTGTTATTTCAATGATGTTGTGGTCTGATATCCTAGTTGGGGATATTTCCACATTATCAATCAGATTGCTGTTGTTTGTGAATACCAAATCTAGGCAGTTGTTTTTTCTTGTGTTTTCTGTTATTTCTTGCGTTAACATAAATTCATCAGCTAAAGCTAGTAGCATTTTTACCTGCTCCTGGTCTTCTCGTGTGCCCCCCTTGTCCTGGTGTATACATATATTTTTTCCTATCCTTTTATATTTCATGAATGGGAAATTAAAATCACCACAGAGAAAAATATTTGGGGTTGGAGAGTGTAGATCTTTTACCAAGTTTCTTACCTCTGTAATGGAATCTGAAAATTTTGAGGTTGGCGTGTTTGGGGGTCTGTACATTACAATTAATACCATATTTAATTTTTCAATTTTTGCTGTCACACATTCTACGTAGTTGTTTGAGGTACTTATAGCCATTTCTGCTATGTGCCTTTCGTGTGTGTAAATAGCACATCCTCCTTTACGTCTCACTGTTCTGTCGGCTCGGAGGATGTTATATTTGTCAATTTGTATTTCTTTTTTGTCAATACAGGACTCACAATTTTCACAGTTCGCCTGGTAGTCCTTTAGATGAGTTTCCGTGAGGCATGTAAAGTCTGCTCCGGCTTCTTGCATGAGTCCTTTCAGGTATAAAACTTTGTTTGTGGAGTGGTTTGATTTGAGGCCCTGTATGTTGGCTAGGATTATTTATATTTTTTCTCTTTCTTTTTCGCATACAGGTGGTTCCGATTCGTTTTCCAATGGGGGTGCCGGTTTCGTTGCCTTGTGGTCCTCCGAGAATTTACCTCTTTTTATCTTTGTCGGTACCTGTTGTCCCGATGACGCATGAAGTGCCTGTGGTCGTACCTTCTGTCCGGCTCTCGGATTTCTATATTTATATTTGTCAGCTGATTTTGTAATTGCTTGAGAGTATTTAACAGCTGAAATGTGTTGGCTGCGTCTAAAAAATTGCCGCTCTTCTTTGATGTTCGTTTTTTCTGTTCCCTCGTTGCGTTCCTTTGAGGGTGGTGGTATCGGCATTTTTTTTTCATATTTGCAACTCCCATATCTTTCATAAGTGTTGCAGATCGTAAGATGGTGGAACATGCATTTCTTATCAAACTTGCAGTATCCACTTGTGTTATGCATTTTGCATAATGTGGGATGTGCATATATGCATTGCCCATCCCGATATCTGCAGTTTCCTTTCGCGTAGTATTTGCATATGATATTTTCTACGCTTCTGCTTTCTTTCTTATTATTTTCCAAGTTCTTAGTTTTGGCATTATCATTAATTTTCTTTAGCTGCTTATTTTCTACGTTTTTAGTTATTATCCTTTTATCGTTTCGCTTGTTGGACCGTTTGTCTACTTCGCCACTTTTACTTATTTCTTTCCATTCATCTATGTCTTCCTTCCGTATTATATTGTTTATGTCGTTATTTATTATTAAGTTGTTGTTCGTTATTATACTGTTATTCGTTATTTCGTCTTCTCTCTCATCCACCCTGTTTTTCGTTGGGACCATTTCGGACCCATGTGTCCCCATTATTTCATTCTTTTTTGTAACTTTCGAGTCCGCTATCTCCATTTCTTTAAAGACCGCGAAAGAATTTACGGTCTGTGTACACACGTCACATAGAAATTTGATCCCCACGACGTGTTTCGCGTTCGAGACAGGAGTTATTTCCCTCTCATTCCAATTCATGCAGTTGAAGTCGTTTAATCGTTGACAGAAATCACATCTAATCGCTAGGCTTTCTGTTGTTACTAAGTTGCACAACTTACAGATTAAGTGAGAATTTGGACCCATATCCATGCTTTTCCTTAATTAGTGTAAGAAGAAATACCCACACAAATTCTTTATTTATTTATTTATTTTAATTCCTGTTTCTTTCCTTTCGATGGTCGAGGGTATTTCGAGGGTTTTCTGACCTTTCGTTTTATGACCTTTTTCCTGCTTTGTTTCAAACTTTCTCGAATGCCAACCGTATTTCGTTTTGAATATATACGTTAAAATTGGTGATAAATTATGTAAACTGTATTGCACTTTCTTAATTTTAATGAATTTTGCTTTATAATTTATATGCACGGATTCACTGATACTTTATACACTTTATTTTATATATATATTAGGGGGGGTCGAAATTTTGTATTCTTATTCTACACACTGCTCGGAGTTTCCTTTGGGCCCCTAAACAACATACTGTAATTACACCGCTATGCGCCCCCCCTACCCGTTGCATATGCCCCCTCCTTTTTTTAAATTGAAATGAAATTGAATCCAATTCTTTGAATAAAAAAGCCTGATAAATGACAAAGATTAAAGTAAATAATGATATAAGTAAAGTTAAAGTAAATTTCATATATATATATATATATATATATATATATATATATATATATATATATATATATATATATAATAAGAAATCTTTCTCCGTATATTACTTAAAGAATCAATTGAAGCATACTAAGATCAAAATATTCACCTTAAGAAATTTAATTGAAGCATATTATGTAAAACCAAAATATTCACCTTAAGAAATTTAAAATCGTAAATTACTGACACCACTGGCCTTTCCATTGGAACGCAGGTAGCTTTTTTCTCGACTCCAGTACATTCAAAATAAATTTATGTCTGTTTTCGTAACCAATTCTATCTTGTGATGCTTCTGTTACCACATTTACAGCATGTTCTACTCCCTGGCTGTGACAGGGAAAAGGAATAAGCTGAAGTGGTTCATTTCAAACTTTAAGATTATCATTTGTCAAATTCTGTAAAATAGGTGGAGGGGTGATGGTTTCGTTGTCCCAGTCGATCATGTTAGGATAATCGTCTGCTTCAAAGTTCAGTGTTTTTGGCAGCTCAAAATTTCTCGCATTGGTGCTCTTAGTTCTTGCTCGAATGATGTGCTGAAGAACCAGCTCCCTGACCTCTCTTTTTGTGTCTGTTATCATTGAGAGTAAGATATTCTCTGGGTGGGCAAAATAGGCGTTATTTCTGAGGACACGCTCCATAATCATCCGATGCTTTTTATCTAAGCCTTTAAGCAAGTGCATGATATACCAAAAATTAGATGCTCCCTCATTTGCTTTTGGATGAGACTTTATCCAAAACCAGCCTGGAGCGTAAACCAGCATTATAATTTTTACTAGGTCTTGGATGTTTTTGTCTGGATTCCGTGTAGAGACATATAAGCGCAGGATCCTGTTTGCTCGTGTTAGCCATCTTGCATGATGGAGGGCACCTGGGGATCTGGTGGCTAACGCTTGTGAGATGCGTCCAGATTGTATGCTAATGCACATTTCATATATATATTTTTGGTCAATGCTGAAACTTTTAACAATATCGGCCGAAACTTCTTTAATGTTGCCCTCTACAGGGGTATAATGAACTATATCCAGTTTGGTCAAATCCTCTCGGAGTTTATTTCCAAGAGAACCTTTGAAGGTGTTTGGTCCCGAAGTTTTTCCATCAATTGCGTCAAATACGTACCTGAAGGGCAGTTCGTTTGCATGCAAAAGGCAAATCAGCCATTGTACCAGCCTGTCCAGATATAATTCAATCAATTTTAGCACTCCGCCAATCCTGCCAGTGTTCACTGGGGTGCCATCGCATAGCAAAGCTTTAAGGGATTCTTTGCTATTAGAATCAACTATAAAAGTTATTATTTCATCTGCAATACAACAAGCAGTTCCGTTATCTGGAGCTATATGATCCATGTAAACATCACCAGGTTCTTTGACTATTACATAATGTTCTTCGTACTCCATTCCCTTCTTTGTCTTAGTTTGATCTTTTCTACCATCAAATCCGATGCTTTAAATCTGTGTGTTCTCTGATTTCACTTTGATTATGTTCTTTTTACCCACACGTATTCTTTCTCTTTCCACTTTTTTCCTATCCAACATATTGGTTTCGTCTAATATTCCCATATCCTTCAAAACTGTATTTACTATAGCTGCAGTAGCTCTGTAACTTACACGGTATCTATCTGTTGTTATTGTTAAGTTATAAATAATTCTGTTCTGATGGTTTTCTCTCAACTCAAAATCCGGAACAAAGTCAATATCGTCGCTGTCATCATCAATTTCCATGCTCTCATCTTCCATAATATGTAAAGGGTCCAGTTTGCTGGTTGAGGCGACAGTCATATCTAGGCTTATCTTGGCTCTTCTTTCTAATCCTTTAACTCTATCGTGAGTCCTTTTTCTTGCAGAAGTCGTTACTCTGTCGATTGGTCCTAGTTGGTTTTTTCTTTGTTTCTGCCCCACAAAAGACTCCCACTCAATCATTGGAACTCTAATATCACATCTGCAATCCGTTCGACTGATTTTTTTATCGTAACAAGTACAAGTGCAAATATCAAACGTTTCATCGAATGTCTCCACCTTCTGCTGAAAACTGTTGTTTCTTTGTTTTAATGGTACTTTATTTAGCTTTGCTGCAGATTCTATCAATCGTTCAACTTTTATAGCTATTCCTTCAAATCCTATATGTGAAAAGGAAAACTTCTCCCAAATGGCTTCCACATCTTTAGTGACAATTCTGTAACATTCTTTTGCTGTTCTAGAACCTTTCGAAATCGGTTCTTCTCGTTTTCTTACCAATAAATAATGCCTAAATACGTCAGCTTTTGAAGGAGTCATTGAAGGTGGAAATTCTGCAGGGTGACCAAATGTTGAATTGTGCGTTTTGCTTCTTGTCGCCATGATTTCACTTGTTTAGGCCTATTAGCATTAATAACAAGAAACTAATTGTTAAATTCTAGCAATTGAATCATTCAATCTGAATTTAATATAACTCATTCGGAATTAAATCATAACTCATTCAATCATAAACAATCTGAAAATAACAATCTGAAACTAAACAAAAAAACGTGACAATAATTTATGTAATTCATCTAATCTATCTAAATTAATCTATGTAATCTATTCAATCTATCTAAAACTCTATCTAAATAACACTGGGTAACAAAATTTGAAAAAATTTCTGTTTATTGTGATTTTTCTGTCATTTCTTAATGATTTCGGGGCGCCGATTCCAAAAATGATATTGGTTTTGCTTTATCATCAACCGTTTCAAAAATATAGGTTATCACACTTTTCATATGGCAAAGTATATAAAGAAGGCTAACATAAATATTTTCTGAAAATAAAAACACTATTGGAAATTAATGTTTATTGAGCCAAAATTGTTTGACAAACCCACCCAAAATGGTGCAAATTATATAATATATATCATGAGGAGAACCGATAAGAGAATAACAAGCCTCGTTATGCAGTGTGCGTTCCTTAAAAATGCACTGAAGAACGCGACTTCCGCGTATGAACATTCTTATCCTTTCTGATCAGCGACCATACGTAGTCTCCCATCATGGAGGCATCCCAATGGCCCTGGTACCTTTTCTCCATCGTTTGAATATCCTGATGGAATCTTTCGCCATGTTCTTCATTCACATTGCCCACGTTATCACGAAAAAAGTCTAGATGTGAATGCAGATAGTGTAATTTTAAAGACATACGGCACCCCATTTTGCCATAGCACTTAATCAAGTTTGACACTAACTCCTTATAGTTTGGTGCTTTATGGTTGCCCAAAAACCCACGAACCACATCACGGAAAGCACACCAAGCCTCTTTTTCGATCGGAGTCATCTTGGCTTCAAGGTTCTTTGAATTCAACAGCGCCTTGACTTGTGGTCCTACAAAGATGCCAGCCTTGACTTTGGCCTCAGAGAGTTTAGGGAACATGACCCGAATCTGTTGGAAAACTTCCCCTCCAAAATCTAACGCAGTTACAAACTGCTTAATTAGACCCAACTTAATATGGAGAGGTGGTAGCATAACTATGTCAGGCTTCACAAGAGGTTCCCTGAGTACATTGTACTTTCCTGGTTGCAGTCCTTCACGTGGAGGCCACTGAACTGTTTTATAGTGCTCAGTTGAAGCCCTGCTATCCCACAGGCAAAGAAAACATGAATATTTAGTAAACCCTCCTTGTAAACCTAACAGGAAACCAATCATTTTGAAATCGCCACACACGTCCCAGTTATATTGTTCATACCTGATTTGAGTGAGCAGTTGTTTGACATTTTCATAGTCCTCTTTCATTTGAACAGAATGTGCAACTGGTATAGATGGATATTTGTTCCCATTGTGGAGTAGAACAGCTTTTAAACTCCGAGTTGAACTGTCAATAAACAGGCGCCACTCTGAGAGTATATTTGTTAACCCAATGGCTGTGAATAGACCATTAACCTCGCTGCAATAACAGAGAGAGCCATTGACATCGTAGAACCTTGCAAACTCTTCATGCCGCTTTCGGTATTCAGTGCGCTTGCAGTCTTCTCCAAGCAAATTCCACTCTTTGAGTCTGGAGGTCAGAAGCTCAGACCCTGATTTCGTCAGACCCAAATCTCTAATTAAGTCGTCCAATTCCCTCTGATTTGGAAAGTGAGGGTTTGTACTGAAAGTTACTGTATATTCTTCATCATGACTGTCCTCACCAGCCGACATCTCAGATGAGCTAGCTGCATCCTCATTTTCAACCTGTAAAGCAAAGAAACAAAATATAGGCATAGCTATATATGTAGAAGAGCATCAGCACTAAGAAAAATCGACACATAATGACCCACAGTCTGTAAATACAGAAGGTAAAGTAATGGATAGATACCTGTTCTGGTGGACGTGGTATTGGAAGACCTTCGCCATGTGGTACAGGAGCTATGGACGACGCTATGCTTGGATACTGAAGAGTCTGCCTTCCTTTAACGTTCCTGTACTTAGAAACATCTACCATGCAGTAGTAGCAATCGTCGTGGTGGCTCTTTGGTTCTCTCCACATTCTGGGTACTGCAAAGGGCATTGCCTTGCGTATTCCCCGCAGCCACCCTTCAAGTGTGGAGCGGCAGCTTCCACATATCACATGGGGTGACCAAGATAAGCCCTGGGCACTGCCCAGGGCTTATCTTGGTCACCCATAGGCATACCAAAATAGAGCCGATACGCGATCCAGAACTTGGTGCCTTTCACAATATTGTGCGATACTTGCTTGGGGCCTATGTAATACCCACAAACGTAGCAGAATATATCCGGCGAGTGTTTACAAGCTCTAGTTGCCATTCTCTTTACCAAACTGTACTACATTAATCATAACCTGCAGATATAGAGAGAAGAGTTATTAAATCTGCAACAGATTACAGATTCCAGAAAAAAGATGTATTCAGAACACTGAAATAATGTTCGCAATAAAAAAGGATCGATAACACTTAAATCGTCAGCACAGAGAAGCACAGAAACACAGTACCTCAATGGTGGTAACCATCAGACAAACAACCTGCTTTCTTTGTGTGCTCACACTTACTGACTTCTCAGACTCTGCGCTCTTCTTTATATAGCACAGTGGAAGTTTCGGGCAATTTCTAGAGCAAGAAACTGTCAACGAACATCTGGATTGTTCTCAACAATTCCTGATTATTCTGATATTGCTGCGCCCACAATAACATTATACTGCTAAAACATGAAAAATGGATTATCTCTGAAACCATTGATGATACACACAAACCAAGGCCAGATTTGGACTCAGCGCCCACAAATGCATATAAAAACAAAAAATTCTATATAAACAGAATCAGTTACACAGTGTAATCTATCCAAATTAATCTAATCTACTTAATAAGACTCAATATAATGCATGATTGTCACATTTGGGGTTTATATCTGTGGAGAGAATAAAATGGGGGGGATGCTATGGAAGGGGTAAGGGGGGTCGCATATACTCATTTTTTGTACAAGATGTTGAAATCATCATTTCCAACTACGTGCATACTGTGGAATTGGAGAAACTCGATTTTTGATATGTTTCGACCCCCCCCCCCTAATATATATATATATATATATATATATATGTGTGTGTGTGTGTGTGTGTGTGTGTGTGTATGTGTTACACACAGACCGTGCATGGAAGAAGGGACTCTTCTTGGAAAATTAAATCCATTATAGTCCGAATAAGTAATGGTAAATGACAAACACTACAGTTTTTTCCTTTTTCATGATGTTACCCCGACGGGGCCAACGGGTCACTCGCAAATAGAATGACCCGTTGCCCATGTCGGGCGGCTAATATCACGAAAAAGAAAAAAACTATAGTGTTTGTCATTTACCATTATTTATTCGAACTATAGTGGATTTAATTTTCCCAGAAGAATTCCATGTTCCATACACGGTCTGTGTGTAATATAAAAGTTTCTCAGGGGAGTATTCTGAGTTCTATCATATACAAGGTGTCCCAAAAAGAGTGACCCTAAACGAAATATTACTAACTTTTTTATTAAAGGTGCTAGAAGTAAATACTAAAAAATAAAATACCAAGCGAAGGTGCAAGTTTTATTCCCATGCACTAGTAAACCTCTACATGTTTTTTATCATTTACTATAACCAATCAAATTCTACGTTCAAATTCTTCAATAGCACGCTCCAGTACAGATGGGGAGATGGATGTGATAGTTTCCTGAATACGCTTTTTCAATTCCACAATGTTTCTCGGTTTGTTATGGTAAACTTTAGACTTAACATAACTCCAAAGACAAAAATCTAAAGGTGTTAAGTCGGGGGAGCGAGCGGGCCATTTCATTGGTCCTCCTCTACCAATGCATCGTCTTGGGAAAGTCTCGTTTAGAAATTCTTGAACGATTCTAGCATAGTGAGGCGGGGCTCCGTCTTGTTGAAAGATTATGGTTTGAAATGATTCAGGAGTTTCTTTTAGTAGTGGCACAAAGAAATCTTTTAACATCTTTAAGTACGAGGCACCTGTAACAGTCCGTTCTTCAAATAAATACGGACCATAAATTCGAGAACTTGACATTCCACACCAAACATTCACTTTGGGCGAATCACGTTCATGTTCAAAGGTCTCACGTGGATTTTCTGGTCCCCAAATTCTACAATTGTGGCGGTTAAGTTTTCCAGATGTATGAAACGTTGCCTCGTCAGTGAAGATGACGTTTTTCAAGAAATTTGAGTTTGAATCAATGAACTCGATTAGTTCCTGGCAAGTAGCAATTCTTACTGCGTAATCTTCTTTAAAAAGTTGATGACGTACTTGCACTTTGTAACATTTTAATTTCAGATTTTTGTGAAGGATTCTGTGAACCGACGATCGTGGGATGTTTAACTCAACTGAAACTCTCCTTATTCATGTTTTTGGATCCGTGTGAAATGCTTCCATAACAGCTTGCGACCTTTCTAGAGACTTACTCGGGCGTCCACAACTCTTTCTCTTAAGGACGGATCCAGTCTCTTCAAACGTTTTCACCCATCTTTTTATGCTCTTCTTTCCTGGTGCCTGTTTATTGTGTTTAACTTGAAATCTTCTTTGTGCTGTGATGATTGATTTACTTTCGCAAACATACCTGACTAGTTCAGCTTTTTCTTGTGGTGTCGTCATCTGAGGGTGGGTGAAATTCTGTACAGTTTGTATCATAAGATGTTTTTTTGGCCGCCAACTTGCTAGAACGAGCGAGTGAGTGATTAGACTAGGTCCGGAACGAACAAGTGAATGATTAGGCTAATCTAGTCCGGTCCGTAGGATTCGCCGTCACAAGGCCTTTGGTTAGATTAGGCCACCCTTCATGATAAATGATTTCTTTTATGAGAGAATTTTGTAGAATTTTTCTTTAACATTTTAAAGTAACGATATGTTTTTGATAATAATTATGTATACAGTATCAAAAACGTACATCTTCACTTGTTATTTTAGTTTTTAGTATTTACTTCTAGCACCTTTAATAAAAAAGTTATTAATATTTCTTTTAGGGTCACACTTTTTTGGACACCCTTTACACGTATATATATATATATATATATATATATATATATATATGTCACAACCATGTGATGTACCATTCACATGTTCGGACTGTATCCATGTTGTGCTATGAGAAGTTCGCTCGTGAACACCCATAATTTCATTCCCTCAGATTATGAACAAGAAAATAATGAACGGCTCAGATTGTTTAAGATTTCTCTCAGATATATTTCCCATATCCTCCTTTTCCATCTGTTATAGAAGTGATTATGATTAATTGTTATTATCTTGCATCTAACCCTCCACCCCTAAATTTGATCAGATTATGCATCCACATTCATTGTACCATAGTTAAAATCCTTGTTTGTAATTTCTTACTTATTTACCCAATTCCATTTCCCAGGAACGAATAATTTAACAAGTACTATCGTATATATTTGTCGGCGAGATGGTGTTTTTCTTCGTTACACCATCGTCGACTTTTAAAGTATTTTCAGTATGTCGCTTCTTTGCACCGACAATGAAGTTTATATTGCTGACGTCCACGGTTCTTCTTTCCAAAACAACTTAATCTGACTGCGAGTTATGGAAAACAATTTATACCTTCGCTCAATGGCGTCTCCTTTCCTCAATTCGTTGTGGGAGTGGAATGTTTATAAATTTCACGTGAAAGGATATAAATGACGAGTTACCTTTTTCAGTCTTTATTTCACGAGGATAGATCACTTTTAAGATATTAGATTTCTTTTATAAAGCAACGTAAACTGAATTTAATGTTGTATCATTATACTGGCTTAGATAGTTAGTAACGAGCAAAGGACCCTAGCAGAACTGGTTGCCCAAAGGGCGAGGAGGCATGCACTGCCCAGAGGAGTGAGGCTTCGACTGACCCTGTCAAAGTGATTGCCCTGGAGAAACTCCCGTAGTGCCACGTTTACAAAAGATTCTTAAGGTTGCAAAGGTTGTCTAACAATGATATTAGCAAATGAATTTATATAATTTTGGTTTTATACTTAACTTTTTTATGTGATAGCCAAAGAGAACATTTAGAATTTTGGAGTCTCTGTTTAAGATTATAGATTTGGCGCATTTGCAGAGCGTCGTTAGACTTATCGAAAAAGGATGCCAAACAATCTCTGGGCATTGAGGCAATTTATACAAATATTAAAAATTTAACGGATTAATACGTTCATTTATGCAAACAGAATAAGATCTTTTAAACGATTAATACTTTCATTTATACAAACAGAATTATATTTTTAAATTTTAACAAAAATTTATTTCCTGTGGAAAACCTTTACCACATATTTATATAATGTTTCACTCGCTCTCTACTATCGTGTCTCTAATTTATTTCCTTTTATATCTCCTATAATGACTTAAACGTTCGAATTGAGTAACGTACCATACTAATTATGAAATTTGTCATAAAATAAATGAATTCCTCTCTCAGTTTTCAAACTGAATACTTAACACTAAATTAAATATCAAATTGAATATTAAATATTACTGTATTTTGTATTTAATGTATGGAATAACATGTATGGGATATACTGCTAAAGTTCATAATTATAGGTCATCGTGTCTTGTGAATCGTTCCATATAGTAAATTATATATTAATTTTGCCTCCTGCCTACCTATGCCCTATCAACCTATCAGTCCATTTTACTTGTGTTCCTCTATATTACCTACATAACCTACTGTGTGACGCATGTGTACTTTATGCATTCGTACATGTCTTCTGA
The DNA here is from genome assembly GCA_023014485.1 of Bathynomus jamesi. Classification (NCBI taxonomy): domain Eukaryota; kingdom Metazoa; phylum Arthropoda; class Malacostraca; order Isopoda; family Cirolanidae; genus Bathynomus; species Bathynomus jamesi. The sequence continues at coordinate 100,358 of JAJOZX010003668.1, read as the reverse complement.
TCCTGATCATATACATATCTACCTTGCGTGTAATTACGTCCATGTGTCTGCTTCTTCAGAAGCTGATTCAATAATTTTACTTTTTTTATTTTTTTTATTATTTAACCTCTCGCAAGATTCCCGTTGGTGCCGACGTAAGTGTTTGAATTCCGATGACGTCACCAAAAGCGACCTTCTGAGTCCGAAACCTTCTCTTTTGCTTGCTCGTAACTCATAACATTATTACGTGTGTTATATTATGTGTATGTGCCTATGTTCTTTTTGTGTTATGCTTCTAATTCATCTTTCCCTATATGTCCCTAACTACCGAATTAAATCCTATAATAATGGTCGCCACAATTAACTATAAATATATAGCACTATAAAATTATAATTATGTGTTTCTACTTCGTAGTGTACGGACGTGTTTGTTTCCGCTCTGTCTAATATCCAAATAACTAGTGTTTATAAGTTCAGCGGTAAATTCTATCTTATACCAGTGTGTGTATTAAGTAGCAGTGAATTCGCGAAAATAATTTAAGTGAAACCGGTGTCATACAGCGTGCACAAAGGAAAAAAAGTCAACATAAATTGAAACAATTCCAACGGAAAAACAGCTTTCTTGAGGTTTTTCATTAGGCCTACAGAACAGACTCAGCAGACGAAATTCAAAAAAGCCATAAATATAAGGGCAGTTTTACGCAGAGGAAATTTGAGAAGCCGAAAGGAAAAAGAAAAAAGAAGAAAAAAATAAATAAATAAAATAAATAAAGGGAAGAATGGGAAAAAATACGAAGAAATGTGTTAATTGCTGCAAACTCAGAAAGTTATATAAAGTTGGATTATGCCTAATGGAATGCGCTGCGCTCCAGCTCTGCGACTGCAGAAGTGAAGCAGACCAAACTACAGGCTTAAAATGTATGCTCTGCAATACATTCAAACATTACGAATGCATGATCCTAGGTAAAAAAGACAGGAAAATAATAAACAGAATAAATAACAAATTCATAAGCCTTTATGGCTTCCTGTGCGTCAAGTGCATGGAAAAAAATAAGAATATAGTAAAAAGAGCAATGCAAATGGGCAATGCATGTTTACCGACAGATGACCAGGAAACACCAGATAACGCCGACACAACCGAAAACGAGGCTCAGGACAATACACTAGAGGAAAGCACACTACAGGGAGGTGCAAAAGTAGCCTCAGAGGGTGAAATACCCCCTGCAAAAGAGAGATATAATAGAAACACGAAAGAGAAAGAGAGGGATACCAGGAACACGAAAGAGAAAGGTACCAGGAACACTAATGAAAAATCGCCGAAGACAAAAAAACACTGTGTAGGGAAGAGGTGGTGGCGGAACAGAAGAAAGCAATCGAACTACATAGGACTCGTAAAGACATTAAACGACGGGCCATATGCTAATACTATAAAACAGGGTCGTGCAAATATGGATCAAACTGCAGGTACAGTTACCCCAAAAAATGCTTCGATCATGAGGAATGGAAGATGCAGATACGGACTAAACTGCCACTTTTTCCACCCTCCTATGTGCAGACAGTCTAATGCCTATATTTAGGCATTAGAAAAAATGCCTAAATATAGAGTGCCCATATTTTTACATAAAGGGTATGCAAAGAAGAGAACGGAAATGAACAGAAGTAACAACAGGAACAATGAAACAATTTTTTTAGAGGAAATGAGAACGATAATAGCACAGCTGGCCCTACTAACATGAAAAGATAGGACTCCGCAGATATATTCACCACACCATTACATACATCACTCCTCTATCCAACACCACCCACCGATAATACAACCACCACAGTGCCGCAACCCCAATTCTCCCAAATGCAGCGGCCCAACAATAACACCAAACAGGAACCGACATCGACCTGGAAACGACCAGTATATAGGAAGACCAAACACGGAAATTAGAAACCCGATAAATGTTTTAGACACAAATATACAAGGCCTCTATACGGACCATACAGGCAGCAAATTTCAATACTTACAAAATTCAGCTATTGAAGCCAGCATAGATATCATATGCCTAACGGAAACACTTGCATAAATGCTAAAAAGGCTGTGAAAACTGCATCGAGAGGGGGAGACGAGGGGGAGGGTGTTGCATCTACGTGAAAAACACAAACACATGTGAGATGAAGGTAAACAAATCAAACAGCACAGTCGTAATTATTGTTAGAAGTAAAAGAACTGAACCTAACCATTATGAACATCTATTAGATCACCAAACACCACAAAAGGTTAATTCCAATTTGCTACAAATGAAATAGAAACCACTAGCAAAAGATCGGCGCTACGCGCCGATTTTGCTAGATCTGCGGTGCTTGGACCTTCGACCCAAACCGAATTGTGGGCCTACGGCGTATTTTATTTTGAACATCAATAGCCCTTTATCTGGATATCGTTCCCATTCCTCTCACCTTGGGCCTCAGTAATTGGGGTGCCTGTGGCCCTCCAATTACTGGCGAACCAATTATTCGGTCAATAAAACTACAGAAAAGAACGCAGCCATGAAAATCTAAAACTTCACAAATCTTGATACGATGAACTCGGATGTGAAGCTCAAGATTTTCATGACTGCGTTCTTTTCTATAGTTTTATTGACCAAATAATTGAACTGACAGTAATACAGACCAGACCACCAAGATCATCAAAAACATTAAAAATTCGAAGGCTACTGGACCAGACAACATATCTAACATACACCTTAAACACTTGGGCCCACAAGGAATACTAACTCTCACAAATATCAGCACATATTCATACCAACACTGTATTATTCCTGACATATGGAAACAAGGTAAAATTAATACACTACTCAAACCAAACAAAAATCGAACAGAACCAGCTTCCTATAGACCCATTACTTTACTATGCACACCTTCCAAAGTAACAGAAAGACTAATCTTACAAATCACCAACCCACACATTCCACTATCGCCTACTCAACATGGATTCAGACCTCACCACTCAACCACGACATTACTCACTAACCTCACGCAGCACATCATGGATGGCATCAACTCCAGACGACCAGCTCAACGTACACTATTAGCAACAATAGACATTAGTAAAGCATTTGATGCTATCCCACGCTTCCCTCTCATAAACAAAATACTCAACACAAACATGCACAATAACACTAAAAGGTGGCTGAGCAACTATCTTTCAGGAAGATACTCACATGTCACATTTAATGGCAAGTCATCCAAAAACAAGCTTTTTCCGAACGGGGTCCCTCAAGGCTCTGTTCTCTCACCAACACTCTTCAACTTATACATGCATGACATTCCAACACCCATAGATAACAGGCTTACATTATCATCATATGCAGATGACATCACTCTAACATCCACCCACAACAACATCGACACCGCTACAAATAACCTACAAACATACATAAACAGTATACAAGACTGGCTGACACACAATAGACTCAAAGTAGCGCCCACAAAATCAACCATCACCTTGCTTACAAGCAACACAAAAGAACACCAGGTAATTCCACAGCTTACACTAAACAACATCAACATTCCACACACTCACAGGACCAAAATACTTGGGGTCACATACAACACATCATTATCTTTTGCAAACCACATTCAGGATATTAAAAACAAATGTACGTCAAGACTTAACACGCTTAGGGTACTAACAGGCACAAACTTTGGACACCAGCAGGAAACAACATCACTCATATACAAACAATATATTCGCTCAGTTATGGACTATGCTAGCCCATGCTGGGCACCCATTATCTCAAACACACACATAAACACCTTACAGACAATACAAAACAACGCACTTCGTATCATTACAGGATGCACTCAAACAACACCAATAGAACACCTGCACACAGAAACAAAAATACTGAAAGTTAGGGAACATTTAGACATGAGGGGAACACAATTCATGGCAGCAGCGACAACTAACCCACAACACCCTTGCCATTACATGTACAATCACGCACCGACACCTCGCACCATTAAGGTAACACCAGAGAGACATTATAACCAAATACTCCATTCCATACCACGCCCCACAGACATCACACAGTACAGAAAACACATACACACACACCTAACCCACAAAGCACTGACACGACTCTGTCCGAATGCGGTCCTAGGTGCGAAGCCGCCACCCATTAACAGGTCAGAGATCAGCCTGAGCAGATCGGATCGAGTTAACTTAGCACGGTTCCGATGTGGACATCACCCCAACTTACTAACATATAAACACAGACTAGACAACTCCATAGACGACACCTGCCACCCGTGCCACGACACACCACAAACAATTGAACACATTATGACAGACTGTACCGCTCTAGCACAACAACGAACACAACACAACATCACTAGTGTGCTGAACCTCTGGTCCACTCCGAAGAGGGCGATCGGTTACCTGCGTGCCGCCGGCTTGCTCGATCAGGGTGGGCTGATCGGCTAAACAACAACAACCGACAGTAATTGGGGGGTCGCAGGCCCCTAATTACTGGGGGTTCAATTATTTGGTCAATAAAACTATAGTCATGAAAATCTTAAGCTTCACAAATATTGACACAATGTAAAGCTCAAGATTTTCATTGCTGCGTTCTTTTCTATAGTTTTATCGCGGTGCTGGGGGCCCTCGGGCCCAGTAATTGGTGGTGGTGGTGGGGGGGGTGCTGGTCACACATATATTTTCGTTCATTACTCATCACCCCCATCCACCATACGAAGTTTGGTCGAAATCGGTTCAGAAACGTAAAAGTTTTTTCTGCGGACAGACAGGCAGACACATTTTTGCTAAATTATAATAGTAATGATGCCCGATTAGGTTAATTAAATGTAGCGAACTGTAGGTCTGCGCAAAAAAACTGTTACATATATATATATATATATATATATATATATATATATATATAAGGCTTCATTTCTGAAATAGTATATTAGATATTTAATGTTTAATAAATATTGAATTATTTTGTGCCAAAATTATGATTAAAAATGAAAAATTAAAAAAATGCATGTACAGGCATGGGAAGAACTGTACCCCTAAAATGGGGGGGAGGAATTATATTACGGAATTTTTTTTTAGCATGGGCACTGCACAATAAAAAGACGCATCAAATGGTGAAAACCGCATTGTTCTACACCAATTGTAGCGACCTGTAGGTGTGCGCAAAAAAACTGTTACATATATATATATATATATATATATATATATATATATATATATATATATATATATATATATATATAAGGCTTCATTTCTGAAATAGTATATTAGATATTAAAATTATTTGAAACTCCAGCAGCAAATATTCTAATTTTCGGAGATTTTAATTTCCCATTCATAGCATGGAAGAAAAATGACGAAGTTATATTGTCGAGAAGTTTCATGGCAACATTACAAAAGATGATAGAACCCAAGCAACAATGCTATTAGATATTATAGAACATTCGCCCTTACCCAGGAAATCTGTGAAGCCACCAGAAAAGAGAACGTTTTGGATTTAATCTTGACAAATAACAACGCGATAATAATAAATAAAAAGGTAACATACACAAAGTTCTCCGACCATAACCTCCTCGATACACAATTGAAGTTAGCACCCAGACGTCCGAAAACGCATCCCAGAGAGTCAGAAGGAATATTTGAAGGCTTAAATATAAATTCAAAGAAAGTAAATTGGGAAAGTGTAAATAAAGATTTAAAGGAAGTAAATTGGGAATTGCTACTTCACGAGAAGACTTCACAAGAAATACTATGAATAATAGAGACTGAAACCAAATCTATAATACGGAAACATATTCCAGAGAGACAGAAAAATAAACGTAGCAAGCTCGAGATGGAAATCAGGCGACTATTCAGACAACGGAGACAAACCGTAAAACATCTCCACAGATGCAGAACTGATGAAAAGAAACTAAAACTAGAGGAGGAAACTGGGGGAAATAGAAATGGACCTAAAACAAACATTCATACATAAGACAAACGAGGAAAACAAGGTAGCAGAAAAGGAAAAGGAAAATGCAGCGTAAGAAGAATATTGGTCCGTTGATAGACGGGAGGCCAAATACAAAAATGACCCACAGAAAATAAGCGAACTGCTTAGGGAACAATTTAACTCTGTGTTTAGCACCCCTAAGTCCGAGATGGAAGTGGAAAACCCAGACGAATTTTTCGACATAGATACAAATCAGCCAAGAACAAATTCCGGCACAAACCTATTAATAGACTTCGAGTTCACGGAAGGAGATGTAATTAAGGCTTTATCGCAGATGCGAGACAATTCAGCGCCAGGAACAGAGACATGGAGTGCCACGTTTCTGAAGAAATGTAAAGAGAGTATTACCAAATCGCTATACTTACTATGGAGGAAATTACTCGACACAGGACAAATTCCACTTCCATTAAAAACGCGAATATTGCCCCCCTATTTAAAGGTGGTAACAGAGTAATGCCCAAGATTTATCGGCCAGTGGCTCTCACCTCTCACCTTATAAAGTGCTTTGAACGTGTAATTAGAGGCAAAATGGATATTTAATGGATATTTAATGGATATTTAATGGATATTAAATGGATATTTAATTTCTTGACGCAAAGAACACACAGAGTGGTGGTAAACGGAGTTAAATCGGAAGTTTCGGAAGTCGTGAGCTTGTCCCACAAGGGACAGTATTAGCTCCCTTGCTGTTCATAATAATGATTGCAGATATTGATACAAATATTAATACAAATATTGATACAAATATTAATGTTTCGCAGATGACACAAAGATATGTAAGGAAATAGTGAACGAAGGTTACATATGAAAATTACAAAACGACATTGAAACATTATTCCAGTGGGCAGAAGACAACAATATGAAGTTCAACGAAGAAAATTTCCAACTTTTAAGATATGGTAATAACAAGGGGCTGCAGAATAAAAGGTACAAAACCCTGCAAGACAAACAGATAACACCAAATCCATAAGTCAGGGATCTTCGAGTAATAATGTCGTCGGATACAGAATTCAGAGAGCACTATAACATCAAAATTACAACGGCTAGAAAAATAATGGGACTCATCTGCAGGAGCTTCCGCAGCAGAAAAGCAAACATCATGCTCAAATTATGGAAGAGTCTAGTCCTACCAATAATTGAGTATTGCTCAGTACTCACAAGCCCATACAGAAAACGAGACATTGCGAACATTGAAGCTATACAAAGAACTTTTACGTCTAAGATAGAAGAAACGGAAGGTGAAGACTACTGGTATCGACTAAAATCCCTGAAACGCTACTCTCTCGAAAGAAGGCGCGAGTGGTGACAATAATATATATATGGAAAATACTTGAGGGCTTTGTCCCTAATCTTAGAAATGAAATAGAAACAAACTGGAATGAGAAAAGAGGCAGATTTTTTACAGTCCCAGCTGCTGTGGGACAGGGGGCCATGAAAGCGAAGATGGAAAATACCCTCATAATATGAGGCCCAAAGCTTTTCAGTTTCCCACCAAAAGAAGTAAAGAATCTCCAGCACACCGACCTGAATAACTTCAAGAACCAGCCGGACAGATTCCTGTGCAAAGTTCCTGACCAGCCATTCGTGGCTGGCTCCGAGGGCAGGAGGAGATCAGACAGCAATTCCCTCCTTCACCAAATCCCCCAAATGAGGCGGAATGCTGCAGAGGGGTCAACCGCAGGTCGATCCTGAACTGTCGTTCGAACTCACACTCACGCGCACACACACACGCACACACACACACACACACACACACACACACACTATAATTAACTAATTGACCGTAATTTAATTGACTGTACTGTACTTTTAGCTCTAATAACTTAATGCGAATTAACTGGTAATTATGATCGTAATTATAGTTCACCAAAACTATAATGTACTTAACAATGTACAGTACTTAAGATGGACCCAATGTACCACCACACATGTACCGCCACACAAGAATGTACACTTTACAAAATCATTATCTTTTTTAAGTAATTATTTTTTATTAACCCATTCGTGCCGAGCGTCACTTTACTGATTTTGTTCTGGCTAACGCCAGACGATTTTATTCAGTCTAGGGAAAGACCTCTCGGCACTACTGGGTTAATTTGAAATTCTATTAGTCCGGTTGCACGGGATGGGAACCCTGCATTGTTTGTTATAAAGCAAATCTTGACATATTTTGAAAGATTATACCACCCCATTCAAGAATCCATCGAGTGTACACCTGACCCACGCTTTGCTTTTTCAATATGGCCGCCATTTTCCAAGATGGCCGGCGAAACTGAAAAATCCCATATCCTGGTCAATACTTGATGGATTTTGATGATCTTGATGTCATTTCTAGGGTTTTTTAGGATGATGAGTCGATCTGGAGGGGTTGCAGATACTTTGGGAGTCGTTTCGACCCACATTCGTCAATACTCAAGGTCACTGGAGGTCAAACGCCCCCCGAAATAAGGAATATCCCATATCCCGGGCAGTCGTGGAGATATTTTGATCTTACTGTCGTTTTTATGGTTTTGGGCGAGACTGAGTAGTTCTATAGGGTTTAAAATGAAATCAGGGATTATTTTCCCCATGGTAAAGTGAATTCCAATATGTCTAATTACTCCTCTTATTTTTTTCAGGTTGTTGAGATTATTGCTGATGGTGCTGCCCACCTGGTGGTTTGATGACGTCTTGGTTGTGCTGATTCCAAAATTGTTTTTTGACTGCTGAATATGGAGAATACACCAGGTGAGCATTGTTTAGTTTTCATTTGCTGAGGATAAATTATTTAAATGCGATTTGTACTCTGAAGAATGGGTAAACAAAATTCTTATTTTTCAGGTTCTACAAAAGCTGCAGACGAATGTTTCTTCAAGGATTTCCTGCGTAGCTGTCCTGGAGGTCAGAAAGGTCTTTCAAATTGTGGGAAGATTCAGAAAATCATAGAGAGCAGCGACATCAGAGGGCAGCCAGATGTTCGAGCGAGACTACAGTAGAGCCTCTCTTGGAAGATTGAGCAAAAATCCTTTGTTGTCACAAGAACTGTGTTTCCACTTAAGTGTCAAAGCGGAATTTATCAGCATTCATGAAAAAGAGAGAATGTGATACCCCTACAGTGGAGCCAAAAAGACTACGTAGTGCTGTTCTCAGTGAAGGCCCAGTATATGACCCTAAAAAACACTGTCTCTTTTGTTTGAAAGTCAGTGAGTGTATATTACCCGAGAAATATGACATCAAAGTTCCGGTGCAATACCGCATTCCAGCATCTAGGTTTATGACCGACAAGCTTGGTGATAAAAAAACAAATTACAAAGATGTGTTGGTAGAAAAGTGTAAACTGAAAAATGATGAGCAGGGACAAGTTGTACTCAGTAGGTTGTTGGGCATGAAAGGAGATTTACCGGCTGAAGAAGCCCGATACCATAAAGACTGTATGTCTACCTTTCATGTTGAGGTTGAGAGAGCTTGCCAGAATAAGTCAAGGGTTGAACCTGAAGACCACCCCTTCATTGCTTTGTGTGTAGAATTGTCGAAGGACAAAATGAAACCATGGAATTCAATTGAAGTAGAGAAGCTTTACAAAGAGTTAGGCGGTGAGAAATTGTCACGTAGGTCGCTCATTGTAAAAGTTAAAGATTACTTCAAAGACGAAATTCTAGACTTACATGGGGATGGTATCGCACGTTGTTAGTTTTCAAAAACTATGCTGCCTCATACCTGAATATTGCAAAAGATTGTGAGGAATCTGTTGATATTGATGAGTGTGTGAAGAAGCTGGGCATTGGGCAAGCAAATCGCGAGTGAGTGCAAAAAGAACAAGGAAGAATTCACTTCTTATCGCACTCACACAGACAAATATATTGCTTCCGAATGTATGAGTGATGTTCTTATGCAATTGCTTACTCGTGTAAGTTCGAAATTCTCTGACTCCCTGTAATCCATAATGGCAATCCATAATGGATTGAGTGTCGTCAGTGAGTATGGGATCAGAAGAGAGGGAAGTCGGGAACTGCTGCACCCAAACTATGTTCTCTACCACCAACAACTGAAGCTTTCCATCAAAATGTGCTCAGAGCCCACTACACTGTGGCGAACTGGCTCGATGCACTAAAGTGTCACCCACCACCACTTGATCCTGTGCATTATGGGTGGGAGAGAGACGAAACAAACAGAGTTCTCATCCCAAAAACAGTTGGTGAAGGAGTGTGCTTCGCACCAGATGAAGTTCTGAAGCTAATCAGATGTGGGTGTGAATCACAATCAGCATGCAGGGGGAGTCGCTGCGGCTGCATGGGACGCGGAATCCTTTGCACGATGTTCTGTGCATATGGCAGCGGCTTGGATTGCAACAATCCATTGACCCAAAAAACAAACGAAGAGCAGACTGATGATCCTGACGATCCTGACACAACCATGTCTTTTGATATTTGCCCCCAATAAATGGTTACCTAATGTGAATAACTGCATCAAAGTTGTCGATGCCAATCCTCCAGCTGGGTGTGAGCTTTGCTTACGAGGTCATATCTTGTAGCTTTGCAACCTTCCATAGAATGCATGTGCCAAGCACTTCAGCATAAATTGTGGTTTATATCCGAATATCCATATCCATATAATGTGGGTTATGTCATTTAAGCATTATGATCTGGTTTTATCTGCAGAAAAGATGTTAAGTGCTCAGCAGTTAGCTAGATTGTAGAAATTGTCACTGAAATAAAGCAAATACAGTGATGTCAACTGTGGCATTATCATATTTCATTTCAAGGCCAAACTTTAACCTCAAATAACCTTGACTTGACCCATGGAGTTGCAAAATGATATCCTACTGTTATCAAGTGCCTATAGAACTACTCAGTCTCGCCCAAAACCATAAAAACGACAGTAAGATCACCAAAATATCTCCACGACTGCCCGGGATATGGGATATTCCTTATTTCAGGGGCGTTTGACCTCCAGTGACCTTGAGTATTGACGAATGTGGGTCGAAACGACTCCCAAAGTATCTGCAACCCCTCCAGATCGACTCATCATCCTAAAAACCCCTAGAAATGACACCAAGATCATCAAAATCCATCAAGTATTGACCAGGATATGGGATTTTTCATTTTCGCCGGCCATCTTGGAAAATGGCGGTCATATTGAAAAAGCCAAGCGGGCGTTAGGTGTACACCCGATGGATTCTGGAATGGGGTGGTATAATCTTTCAAAATATGTAAAAATTTGCTTTATAATAAACAATGCAGGGTTCCAGTAAAATCAGGGTCTGTGCTACCGAACTATATTGAAAAGCTGTCATGCTTCCCAACTGCATATTCAGATAAGAATACTGTGATTAAACTACAAAATTAAATGTTAACCGCAACATTGTGTAAACCAGTGTGGATGTAATGTACTTGTACATCTTATGTAATGTGTTCTTTCTGAATAAAGATTATGATTATTATTATTATTATTATTATTATTGTCTTTAATAAGTTTAGCTTACCACTAAGATTCTTTAGTTTTCAAACTGAAGGAAAGCCTTAACCTTCAACTCTAGTCTCCAAAATAATTTTTACTTTAGTTACTTTAGTTACTTCGTGACGGTGACGCTTGTTAGTTTCGTGCTCCCTGTTCCTATCAAAATTAACAGTGTTTAAAGTCAGTGATGCGTTGTGTTACTGCTCATACAAAATTATAAAAGTGCCGAGATTACACAATTACAATCTCATCAGATTAGGTACATTACTTAACTAATAATATTACCTAAAAAATATTAATGAATTTTTCTAGCGACCTCCGGCACTACCACCTTAGTCCTACACGGCCACAAATTGTGCCCGTGACCCTGAAATAACAAGCATACGAACGAACGACTGAATTTCAACTACATGTTTAAATAAGAAATTTAATGTGAAGCAAGAACGTTATCAAAAAATCGAATCAAATTCTCTCATTAAGTCCCCCAAAAACCATTAACATATATCTAAGCTTCAAGTGAATACACTTAAATAAAAAATATAAAAAATAAATAAAAAGTGACAAGGAGAGGAAACAAAATTCAACAAAAACAAAAACGACAACAGGCATCTTCAGCTCCCTCATCTCCAAGAGTCTCGGTGAGGGAACAGGAGAGAGGTATGCCTTTTCCCTCCACATCAAGCGCTGCCTCCCACGGAGAGATCCCCTTCCGTCAACGGATTGACGAGTTTCAAGCAAGACAAAAGAGGGAATGTCAGGCGTTTTCCTGTAATACTGCTAATAAACAATTGGCATTATACATGGAATCCTACTTATTCTTTATCTTAAACTGTCTGACAGAAAGCTCAAAAAAGAAAAAATACTTTATTCCTGTTATATACGTGACGACGTAATACCATATGTCCCACAAAAAAGTACACCCAACTTTAGATTGTACTAACTCCTCCAAAAATTGAGATATTTTGGATCTGTTTGTTTGATTTAATATAGCAAATTATTCTTTGTTAACGTTCAAATTTATTCATGTTTAAACGATTTAGTGTTTAAGCATCTGCTTTTAACTGAAGGGTACAGCAAAATGGGTTGCGCGGATGATCATTTCTCCCAGCCAGATAGCTCCTCTTGCTTTAACCAATGTGCTACTTTTTACGTCGAAGGATATTGCAAATATTTTTTTTAAATAATTTGAACTTTTGTATCTAAGATACGAGTCATACATATAAATGAAGAATCTGAATTACTAAATTTATAAATAACTTTGAAACCCTTATCACGCAGTTTACACGAAGGCAGCGCGTTCTCATGGTCACAACTTATCTGCAAACTAAAAGCTTAAAACAAGTTCAGAATACCTTCGAACTGCAATTTCCCGATCGAGCTTCTCCAACTAAACATACAATTTTGAAGAATGTTCGGAAATACAAAGAAGAAGGAACGGTCCTCAATTTGAACAAAGGACGTTTAGGCCATCCGAAGACTGCAAGAACAGACGAGAACATTCAGCATGTTCGGCATTTATTATCAAGTCAGGGCTTCTGGGAGGCCATTCAATGTCATGGCCTGTAGCAATTACTCTTTGGTGGAAGACTTCCTGCAAGCGTTCCTTCACAATAACTCTCCTGTGAGCAGGAGCTCCGTCTTGCACCCACCAAATCCGATTAAATCGGTTTCCATAAGTAATACGTATTTGTGGAAGGATTTCTCGGTCTATCATTTCTAGGTAAGCTTCACCATTTAGATTACCATCGTAAAAGACCGGGCCAATTAACGCTCCATTACCGCACAGTCCTACCCAGAGAGACAGTTTTTGTCTAGAGTTATTCTTTTCGTAGATATGATTGTCAGGTGGATGATTTTTTGGTGCATACTGACGGCAGATTTGTCTGTTCACTAGACCATTCATAAAAAAGGCCGCCTCATCTCCAACCACTAATTGTTCCGTGAATCTTTCTGGTTTTTCAAGAAACCACTGGGCAAATCTTAGGCGGCGAGGTAGATCTCCTTCAATGAGTTGATGTCGAATTTCCATTCTGTATGGGTACAAATTCAAATCCTCACGAACTATTCGATGAAATGACATGCGTGAGAGTACCATTTCGCCTGGTGGACACTTTTGCATGTCTCTCACTTGACCCCGTGTGATTACTTTTTATGGGGTCATTTGAAAAATAGAGTATTTGCATCAAAACCTATCAATTTAGATGATTTGAGGACTCGCATCACAGCTGAAATCAACTTGTTAAAAGACAATCCAGATCTTATCAAAAGAGTGATGGGGAAGATGAGAGCTCGACTCCAGATTTGTATCGATAGGAATGGCGGTCATGTTGAAAGAAAACGAAACTAAGCATAACTTTGCAATAAGGATAAAGAAAAATCTGCTTTGTATCTTATTAAAATTATGTTAAAGTATCTATTATTATGTATTTGTCTTTTCATTACATCGATAGCACACACATTATTTTTTCATTGACCAATTTTGCGCAATCCATTTTGTTGTACCCTTCAGTTAAAAGCAGATGCTTAAACACTAAATCGTTTAAACATGAATAAATTTGAACGTTAACAAAGAATAATTTGCTATATTAAATCAAACAAACAGATCCAAAATATCTCAATTTTTGGAGGAGTTAGTACAATCTAAAGTTGGGTGTACTTTTTTGTGGGACATATGGTATATGCCCCGTAAGACGTAGGATAAGACGTGGGAAGGACAAAGAATATCGATTTCTACTCAAAATGACTTCCACAACTTCCAGCAGCACCTACATACAGAAATGCCTTCGGCATAACCCACCTGTTAAGTAAACCAATCTTAAACACTTTATAATTTTATAATTTTTATGATCCTATAATTCTGCTGTTCCTCACTGTCCTTCAAATTCTGTAATCGCTAAGCTCAAGATTTTAAAAATTATATAATTTTTAATTTTAACTTAAATTTTAATTTTAAGTTTAGATGATACCATAACTTTTTAACTTAAAATTTTATAATCCTTATTATCTTATAATTTTGCTGTTCTCAATCCTTCATATTCTATAATCTCCAATTTTAAGATTTTATGAAGACAATCATTATAATGACATACATTTTATATGTACAGTATACATATGTATATGTATGTATGTATGTATGTACATATATGTCTGACTTTAAGTTTCGATAAATTTATAATTTTATAACTTTCCACTCTGCAATCTCTCCGTGGATACATATATACTGGTAACATCAGGTTGTTCGTTTTTGCTTTAACTACAACCGTTTTTTTATCTTTATTTTATTTTATCTATATATATATATATATATATATATATATATATATATATATATATATATATATATATATAAACTATATGTAAATACTATGTGAAATGAATTTGCAGATATGAGGGAGGACAATGTATTTGCGAACACCCTCCCTTGTGCAACTACTTCTACAATAATGGTTGGTCACTGCAAATTTGGTAGAACGTGCAAATTCTACCATCCGGGCATTTGCAAAACCTACGCGACATATGGAACCTGCCAGTACGGGAGAACATGCTACGACCATCTCCGCCAAGTTCAAAGGACAAAGGGCAAGTTTCAAATGACAACAGGAGGAATGTGAGGGAAAAAAATATGTACACAAATAGCAAACAAAACTCTTTAAACACAAATAGCAAACAAAATTTTTCAACATCTCAGACACAATACGGCTTATACAGCACATGCGGCTGACTCAGCTGGGAACCCTCGAACCGAACCGCTTCATGACAAGAAGCTACCAGAACAGGTAGGCAGGAACGGATCCATCTCGGAGGACCACAAGATACCAAAGGACAACGAACTTAAAATGCGCAAGGGGCAATGCAAAACAAAGAACATAAACATTGTCCTGCCAAATATTTAAGGAATAAAACCGAACAACTCAGTAACAAAGTTTCATATCTGAAAGGTTTTATGGACGAAACAAGGGCGGACATCGCATGCCTCACAGAAACATATCTTAAAGATGGCCAAGGAAACTTCGATAACTGCGAACACTGTATCGATAAGAAAGAATTGCATATCGACGGATTCAACTTACTAAGAGCGGATAGAACAGTGAGACATAAAGGTGGCTGTGCTATTTAAGTACATAAGAGGCATATGACAGAGACAGTAATAAGTAAATCCAACAGCTTTGTGGAAACCCTTGCAGTGAAAATAGAGAAACTAAACGTGGTACTGGACCTCCAAACTCTCCAACTGAATGCCATTGATTTGATGATATCCGAATCCTAATAAAGTCCATAAACTCTCCATCCCCTAATATAATACTCTGCGGCGATTTTAATTTCCCATTTATAAAATACAAAAAGGTGGGTAGAAATACATTTATACAGCAAGATAAGGGGGTTCACAAGAGAGGAACAGGAGTAAGCAAAAATGCTGATGCTCATGACTCTCACAAACGAGTTTATGCTGACACAGGAAATAACAGAAAATATCGGAAAAAATAACTCCCTCGATCTAGTATTCACGAATAACACGAACTTGATTGCTGATATAAAAATAACCCCAACTATTATGTCAGACAACAACATAATCGAGTTATCAACAAATATGGCGATAACATTAAAAGACAATACACATACGGAAGGAAGAAGCAAATTTGGGGCTTTTAACTTAAACTCCAAGACCATAAATTGGAAAGAAATCAGATCACACATGGCCCAAACAGAGTGGAGAACAGTCTTAGAGAATAAAACAACTGGGGAAATGCTAACAACCTTTGAAGAAAAGACGCTGAAAATTGTAGAAAAATATGCTCCGAAAGCAAAGCCAAAAGGAAAGAGGAACTGGCTAGAGAGGCAAAAGAGAAGAATATTCCGCAAAAGAAAGAGAGTGGAGGCGAAGTTAGCTAATTGCGGAGACAACAACGCCAGGAAAGCAATACAAAAAAAAACTGGAGAGTATCGATAGGGAAATACAAACCCTGATTAAGGGCAGAGCTGGGCAGTATTTAAATACATTTGTATTTAAATACGTATTTAAATACACTTGTGTATTTAGAACTGTATTTATAAATACATTGTTTTTCATGTATTTAAATATATTATCTAAATACTTTAATGAGTATTTAAATACAATGTATTTAAATACTCAAAATATAAAAATGTAAATACTTTTACTGGTTTAATACACGTTCTGTACTAGCACAGTACGACGCGTCGACGGTGTAGTACAGCATGGTTCATGTTTCAACGTGTCAGTTCAATCAGTTGTGTGCCACTCTTAGTCGAAAGCGGTTGATTTCTTTATCGTGTGCGTGTCATGGCTTCAACAAGCAAATCCGGTGAATCAAACAGTGATATATCTGCAGATAACAATTTAGTGCACCTCTGTTTGATGGAAAATACTTTAAAATTAAATCTAAAGACGGTAATTGTACTATTTCTTTATCCTTTATCAAGCATTTTATATTGTTGTTACTCATGAATTAGTGAATGCATATGTTAAAATTTGTATGTATTTAAAATGTATTTACAAATGTATTTAAATACAATTGATGTATTTTGTATTTAGTATCTAAATACATTCGTAAAATGTATTTAGTATTTAGTATTTAAATACATTTCTCCCATGTATTTAGCATTTAGTATTTAAATACATTCAATGTATTTATTGCCCAGCTCTGATTAAGGGCCATACAGAGAGGGAAGAGGAAAAGACGGCTATCAAACCCTTAAGGAAAGGAAATAATGAACTAACAGACGATCTAAAAGAAATATCTGAAATATTGAGAGCCCAGTATGAATCGGTCTTCAGTACCCCAAAAAGTGAAAAAGCGATACCTGACATAGATGCATTCTTCGAAGAGAAATTGCAAGGAGAATGTATAACAAACTTTGATTTTATCCCGGAAGATGTAGCGAGGGCTATATGACAAATGAAATCACATTCAGCTGCACGTCCGGACAAATGGAACGCACTAATGATTAAAAACTGTAAAAGTGAAATGCTACTCCTTATACTGGATAATGGAGAAGATCCCTAGACACTGGAGAAATACCAAACATCTTGAAAAGAGCGAACATTGTCCCTATATACTCGTATAAAGGAGGGGATAGATCTCAAGCAAAGAACTATAGACAAGTGTCATTGACGTTCCACCTCACCAAAATATTTGAAAGAATAGTCAGAGAAAAAATCTATGACTTCTTGGAGACACTGGAAAGATTCACCGAAAATCAGCACGGATTCCGATCAGGAAGATCATGCGTATCACAACTTATAGAGCACTATAACCAGGTGTATGCTGGGACCGGTTCGGTCCGGTTCGCCCGAACCGGTTGTTAAATTTTGATTGGATCACCGAACCGTTTGTTTGTTTTTAACAAATATTTATCAGTCAGTAGAAATTTATCTTGAAATTTGCAATTTGTCAGTCAGTCTTGATGAATTTTACGAAAGCTCATGACACCCGGGATTTGTCTCGTTCACAATTGTGTTTTTGTGAATTATAGCTTTAGTTTACAATGTCACATTTGATGTTACATTCGTTGCATGCCATTAGAATGATTTTATTTCATTATGAAATTTTTAGAAAGTATTTATGAAAACATCGATCGAACAACTGCGTAATAAGCAAAGTTGGCTTGCTGGCTGGAATTGGAACACGTGGTTGAGTCAGCCGGACTAGGACATGTAAACATTAGATCAGAGACTTTACCAGCGTGTGTAATTATGTACGTATGTGTATGTACGATTATATGCATGTATGTATTTTAGCAAACACATCATAATATCATATTGCTATATAAGGGACAAGCAAATGCAGAGGGAGTGAGAGAGATGCATGCACACAAGTCAATCGGTGCTAAGGATAGTCTAAACATGAGAATTCGGGATCTTGTTAGCGTGTATATTTATGTACGTATGTGTACATAAATATACACATGTATATTTATATGTATAATAAACAGCTCACAATTTATGTATAGCAAAGGCTGTCGAAACAGAACAACGGCAGGCAAGAAGAGTAGGCTATGCGGCAGGAATAATGGTTCTCTCTCTCTCTCTCTCTCTCTCTCTCTCTCTCTCTCTCTCACACACACACACACACACACACACATATTGCGAGTCGCGACTTAGTTGGACAGAATAGTCGTCTAGACTGCGTGCGTCAGTGTGTGTCACTAGTGTTGCGCTCAAGGTCAAAGTGATCGTGTTGTTGATGCGAACTTGTACTGAGACGGACAGTATTAATTTCGTTCAGTTTGTCATTTCTAGCATTTAAAACAGTAAATACGTGAATTATTCTTTAAGAAAATACTGTACCCTAATAATTTGTAATCAAAATGAAGAGACAGGCTCTGTTTCCAATTTTTAAACAAAAACAACAGAAAAGAACAGATGTGCAAAATGAAGATAAAGCCACCACCATTCAAACTTCGTTCACTTCTAGCAGGACAGAAGTCCTGCAAATGTCGGAAAAAACTAGTGTGACCCTGTTGTTTATGGCTCCAGTGACAGTTCATCGCCATCAGCGATAGTTCAAAAACACAAAGTGTTGCCAGAATCGTGGTCCAGTAAACAGTTTGAATATTTTAAGGAACAGTATGCATGGTTAGAGGTGCAAAATAAAAAACTAGGCTGCAAACAGTAGGATCTCTTGGTACAGAAAAAGCAAAGCATGTTGATGTAGCTTTTCAATGGAAAAACTGTTCGGTAGTTGCAAGTGGAACAACAAAAGAAACTCAGCAGGCATCTCTAAGAAAGAAAATAATAGAACATTCATTATCAGGTGCTCATTTAAAGGTCACAAAGATATTAGAAGAAGCCCCAAAAAATATAGTGCCATCAGTAATTGACATAATGAACAGTAAAGCTCTAGATCTACAGATCTACAGAAGCTAAGGCTAACAAAGA
Source organism: Bathynomus jamesi (assembly GCA_023014485.1). Taxonomy (NCBI): domain Eukaryota; kingdom Metazoa; phylum Arthropoda; class Malacostraca; order Isopoda; family Cirolanidae; genus Bathynomus; species Bathynomus jamesi. Next base: position 81,029 of record JAJOZX010003668.1, on the reverse strand, counting down.
CCCTAAGATCTACTCTAAGGTTAGCCCGAGAGAAAGGAAAGAGTAGGGGTTAAAAGAGGAGAATAAGGGGTTAAGTAAGTAGCAAAACCTATCATTCGTGGGTTAACATTCACTCAGGAAAAGAGAAAGAAAGACTCATCATCATCATCATCCGCCGGCCACTGCCGAAAAGTCAAAAAAATAGTCGAAGAGAATAGGAAAGGGGTGAAAGATGAAAAGAAGTAAAATAAGAACGCTTACAAACCATGCAAACACAGTCTTAACTCAAACACTGTCATACCATGCAAACTACAGACATGCAAGTAAAGAGAGGATAAGAAAAGGAAAAAAAAAAGTTAAAGTGGGTTAGTTTACGCTACGAGCTACATCTACGTTAATGTTAGTCTAATTTTTTTTTTTTAAATCACTGTTAATATTTTTAATGTGGTTTACAGTTTAGTAAAGAGAAATAGGTCTATGTTTGACATTGATGATGCACTCGAACGCCAAACGAAAAATGGAGTGGACGTTGGCAATTGTCTCCATTCTCAGTTTTCGGCAACACTGTTTTCCAACATAGTCAAGGAAGAAACTAAAGTATGCATAATCATTGATGAAGCATCAACAATAGCTAAGAAAAGTGTGTTAGTCATTTATTTACGCCGTGAAGTGCAATCTGCAGATCAGCCATTAACCATTTTTGTTGATTTGAAGGAACTATCATCTACGACTGCAAGCAGCAGCTTTGAAACTTTAATTGAATGTTTAAAAAACTATGGGTCTGACAAAGAATACTTGTCCAGAAATCTCATAGCTTTTTGTTCAGATGGTGCCAGTACAATGCTGGGAAGGCACTCAGGAGTAGCAGCAAAGCTGACAGAGTTATTTCCAAATATCATAATGTTATAATGTTATAATGTTTCAGACCAACAAAGACCCTAGGATCCACTCATGGCTGGTCTACCTAACTGTGTTCGTAATTGTGTATTGTGTATGTCCTCCGTGGTGGCGGAGGGGACCTACAATTTTACGTGGATTCCGAACCACAAGAACATAAGAAATTTATGGAAAAACTGCCTGTACATTGGCAACGACCAATTTTTACAAAACTAAATAATTATCAATTTAAAAGTAATTAATTATCGATTTAAAACTAAAGATAGAATCTCTGGATCCAGAGGATCAAGTCATAATAGACTACTGTCCACAAATATGTTACACTCTATATCTATTTATAACCGACATGCAAATATATCAGATCCAAAGAATCCAGTCAATTTCATTACGGTATCCATCAATACCAATACCTTGCCAACCAAAAATAAGTCACGGTCCATATCGATTGCGGACCAAGTCAACATTTACAACCATATACATCACAATATATATACTTAGGAGGAAAAATGTAGATGTGGCTGTAAAGACTGTACAGTAATGTAAAAATGTGTGTGCACCCATTTTGGGTCTCCCATTTAAAGGTGTTTGTGGGGCAAGTGAAGATCATGAGTTTTTCAATACCTCACAGTACTATGGAAGGCACCGCTCGGCAGAGGAATCTCTTTAAATGGGGTGTGTAAGGACAGAGAGTATCCCATAACCCAAGATGCTGCCTCCCTATATCCCACAACACTTGTGTTGAGCTGTGGGATCTATCACCACAAAGCCTTAATTTTACTACCTTAAACTATACCCAATCTATCAACATATGCGTCTAATCGATTTTTAAACATGTTTATAGACGTGCTACTAATTACTTCTACCGGCAAACTATGCCAGCTATTTACTATTCTATGCGTAAAAAAGTTTCTGGCAACTGCTGTCTCGAACCTTCTACTTGTCAACTTACACCCGTTATTTCTAGTCCTAATATATTGAGATATTTCGAAAAGGCTATCTCTATCTACGTTATCGAACCCATTCATAATTTTGAACACCTGGATTAGATCACCCCTTAGCCTCCTAGTCTCGAGTGTAGTCAATTTTAAATCATTAATCCTATCCTCGTACGACTTTGACCTAAGCGACGGAATCATCTTAGTTACTCGTCTTTGAACTCTTTCGATTTTGCCTATATCTTTGCGCATATGCGGATTCCAAAATTGGACCGCGTACTCCAAATGGGGTCTAACTAATGATTTATAAAGAGGAACTATAATATCGCGCGATTTCTACTCAAAATTTCGAGCTATAAAACCTAACACTTTGTTCGCCTTATTGACCGCTGCTGTACTTTGTTTCGCTACTTTTAAATCACCAGTGACTATAACTCCTAAATCTTTTTTCTGCTCTACGCTTGTTAAATCTTTCCCTGACATACTATACGCAAAATTACCGTTAAGCAAACCTATGCAAAATTTTGCACTTATTAACGTTAAATCTCATTTGCCATGTGACTGACCAATCAACGATTTTATTCAGATCTTTCTGGATTTTACCTCTATCTTCGTCATTAATCGCCCTACCACCCAGCTTCGTGTCATCCTCAAACCTTGAAACTATACTGACTAGGCCGACATCTAAATCGTTAATATATATAAGAAAAAGCAAGGGGCCCAATACAGAACCCTGAGGAACGCCACTCGCTACATTAGCCCAACACGACTCCGTTCCATCAACGACCACCCTCTGTTTCCTACCTCGCAACAACTCTTCTATCCAATTTATTACTACACCCCTGATTCCATGAGCCTTAGTTTTTTCAATGAGTCTTTTGTGCGGCACGGTCTCAAACGCTTTTTGAAAATCTAAATACACTACATCAAACGCCCGATGTCTATCGTAAACGTCAACCACGCTCTGGAAAAATTCTAAAAGATTAGTTAAGCAAGATTTTTTTCGCCTAAAACCATGCTGCGTATTTCTAACTAGTTTATGCAATTCTAAGTGTTCGACTATACGATCCCTAATTATTGATTCCAGTAGCTTACCTACAACAGACGTTAAACTGATTGGCCTATAATTTCCCGCTGCACCTTTATCGCCTTTCTTAAAGATAGGTGTTACGTTTGCTAACTTGAAATTATCTGGTACGCACCCCTCAGAAATAGATGCATTAAAAATCTTTGTTAGTGGCACAACAATGCTATCTTTTAATTCTTTTAGTTGTATGGGATATATGGAATCCAGTCCCGGGGATTTACGCGTTTTCATTTTATCAATATAGCGCATTACTTCCCCTTCACTAACAACTATATTGTCCAAAATATTACCATTATCAAAAGGTATTATGTCTATGACCGTAGGGGTATTCGTTACATCTTCTTAGTAAAAACTGACGTAAAAAATTCGTTTAACAAGGTAGCCATTTCCTTGTTTTCAGAAACTAGATCTCCGTTTACATTTTTCAAAGACCCCCAAGACACTTTTTACTGGATTTCTATTATTGACGTATTGAAAGAATCGCTTGGGGTTTTCTTTACCGTCACGAGCTATGGAGATTTCAAATTCGCGCTTGGACTTTTTTATTACACTTTTCGCTTCACGTCTTAGAGATATGTAGTTGTTTCATAACCACAAATTGTCTTTATCGCACTTATGTAGCCTATAAGCCCTATCTCTACTCTTTATAATGTCTCCTACTCTAGAAGTTAAGCACAAGGGCTTGCTGTTTACTTTCGCACGCTTAATTTTGTACGGTACACATTCCTCATTTATAGTCCTAAATACTGTTTCGAACAATTCCCACATTAGTTTTGCGTTGGAGTTCCCCATTACGTTTTCCCAATTGACGTGTGACAATTTATTTCGAAATTTACAAAAGTCTGCGTGCTGGAAGTTAGGAATTTTAGTCGAGTTAGTTGGTTTCGAGTGACTTACTGAGAGGACAAACTGTACCATATTGTGATCGTTATTGCTTAACGGTTCTATTACTTGAAGATCAGTATTTAGCCTATCATCCGTAGTTATTACTAAATCTAAAATACTGTCCGACCTCGTAGGTTCCCCAACTTTTGAATAGGAAAGCTATCCTCGAGAAAATTAACTAAACGATTACCTTCCGCGTCCCCCTGCATTGTATCGTAATTCACGTTGGCGCAATTAAAGTCACCCATAACTAAAGCCTGCTCACTACCGATTATTCTCTTTAGTTCACGATATAACGCTTCGTCCGTATCAGCTGTTTGATTAGGGGGCCTATATATATATAACCGCAACAACAAGTTTGAAATCGTTCAATTTAAGTTCTGCTATAGTCGAATCTATTGATTCTGGAATTGTGTGCTTTACTTCTATAACGTTCGCAATATTATCTTTGATATACAACATAACACCGCCTCCTCGCCTACCTATTCTGTTTTTAACAAAAAGTCTATAACCTTTAATTTGATACTCCCCTACAAAGTCACGTGTTTCAGTGCTAAGCCACGATTCACTTATCGCAATTACATCATAGTCTTTACAAGCTTTGTTTAACTTATCGCTTACAACTAGCACTGGATGATTCTGTGAATGATATAAATCAAGTGAATCATTACAAAATATTTTTGGACAAAATTTATTCCATCTATCATCAGTCAAACAAAAACCAAGCAGAGCTAAATGAAATTGCAAAAGATTTAGGGATAGAAATTATCAAAATGGGGCGTGTCCTGGGTCCTCGCTGGGCAACCTGTAATGTGAGAGCAGCTAAAGCAGTCTGGAGAGCGTATCCAGCTTTATATTCCCATCTTTATAGAAATTCAAACCTGGTTGGAATGGCAAAAAAAATGAGTAACCCAAAGTTTTTGCATGACTTAGCTTTGATCATTGATATTCTGGAGGAAATTGCCTTGTTATCTAATGCTTTCCAAGCACGTTCTACAACATTTCAGAAAGCAGATAAACTTGTAAGACGTACAATAAGAGCACTATCAGCCTTTAAAGAAAATTTGGGGTGCCATGAAACAGAAGTTGAGCAGTTAATCCAGTCTGAAGCGTTTAAACACATTCAGTTTCAAGACAGCCAAAGTATCAGTTCAAATACTGCAGGACTGCCTAGAAATCAGCTGATTTAGAGTGTAGTTGGCAAAATGACAGCCAGGCTTTTAATCTACAAGTCATTTCGATTTGAAATAAGTTATTCAAAGTCGGTTTCACTGTGAGGACCTCTTAGCACTTTTTGATTTACTGGAACCAACATCTTGGAAATACGATGAAATCTTATCACCATGACTGGAAGGTGAAAAAAAGATAAAGCAGTTGAATGAACTCATAAAATTTGAAATTGACATCAATGACTTTCGGGATTTTGTTGATTCAAGTGTGGAATCAAAGAATATTCCTCTTCCTCCTACCATTGCTAAAGAAAGCTAAGAAAATAATGAGCACAATTGCTATTAGTAGCGCGGAAGCAGAACGAGGCTTTAGTGTCATGAACGATATTACGAAAGCGGAAAGAAGCAAACTTTCTGTTAATCATATTTCCAGTCTGATGACAATAAAAATACTAGGAAAGCCTGTAGCAGACTGGGATGCTGTGCCATATGTCAAGACTTGGCTAAGAAGTCATCGTCAAGTTGATGATACTAGAGTTCGTGAGAAAACTGATACTCAACCATCGCAGAACGAACTGGCTATATGGAAACTTCTTGAATGAGACAGCATGATTGAGAAGGTAAATTTATATTTAAATTTTTAAAAAATTTTCAGGATTTTATAGAAAAATATAGGTAGTATCACAAACAGTGGTCGTTTCAATATTTATTTATTTTTTGATGAAAAATTAGTTTATTTTTAGATAATTGTGTCATCAGTGAGTATAAAGAATATGTTAAATAATTTCTGCCAAATTGTTACAAAATGCTGTTTGGATAAGCTAAAATGCGTTGGCTTCCGGGGCTCCGCCCCGGACCCTGCTGGGGTAACTACCGATCACCCCAGACCCCCCTAGCTTAATGACTCACGCCATTGGCGCTCGCCGATTTACACCCCTATCTGTATGAGAACCGGTTGTTAAGAAATTGGCAGCACACCCCTGACTATAACAATATCCTACATGCACTTATAATTAACAGTTAATTAACAGTATAATTAACAGTTAATAATTAGTATCAAGCCAGAATTAACACAAAACACAGTAAACACTCCATACACCAGTTATATATGTCTTTTTATTGAAATTGAGTTATTTCCATTATTATAGTTAGCATAGAATAATTTTATTTAATATGCCAATCATAACATTACCGTACATTCACGTACATTCGAGGGGATTTTTGTTTACATTTGTTTACAATTTTTCCAATTTTTTCTCCAGTTTGGCAATTTGTTGTGCATTTATTTGTGTATTTCTTAGGTAGAGTAGTTAGGAAAGCCACTCAAGTGATCATTCCATAGATTCAGATCGGTTAAGCAGACCAAATTAGAATACATTAACAGTACCTTCACATATGAGCGATTAAGGCGGTGCGCTTTCTGACAGTGAAAATTCCCTTACACCCATTTTACCACCTATCCCGCGCCCTTCAAACATATTTCCAAACAAGTAAACTTCAGATCAAGCACAAGCCAACATGTCTCAAACCGCTCCCCCAGCATAACCTTGTTAACCTTGTTTGGGTTCCGTCCGTCGATCTTTCTTCACACGAAGGTGAAGCTGGTGGCCCTGCCTCTAGTCCTGGCTTGGTGGAGAAGCGAGTTGCTCTTTTGTGCTCTCCATTGTATATAGCCTGGTACACCGGGCTCATCTGGTACCGTCCTCAGCCAGGCATCTAGTCTTCTCTTGAAGACTTCAATTTTTACCACTGTAATGTTTCTGAGGTCTTTTGGAAGCTGTTTGAAAATTCTTGGCCCCCTGACAACCAAGCTATTTTCCTTCAGAGTTGAGGAGGTCCCTTGTCGGGCCTTTAATTTGGGAACACTACACATTCTGCCTTTCCTATTTTTCAGCGTTTTCTGGATGGTAGTTGGGTTTTGTTTGAGGTTTGGTACCAGTTTTTCGATAATTTTCCATATGTAGATTATGGTATACCTCTCTCTTCTTCTTTCCAGGGAGTACAGATTTAGTTTGCGTAGTCTTTCCCAGTAGTTGAGTTCCTTGCAGCCATCAATCTTGTCTGTGAAATGTCTCTGCGTTTCTTCTAGTTTATTAATTTCTTCCTTTTTATATGGGGAGGTCAAAACTGAGCAATATTCAAGTTTTGGTATGATCAGTGTTCTCAGCAGGGGAATCATTACTGTCTTGGCCCTCCTTTTGAACGTTCTTATTAACTGTCGCGGGACTCTTTTTACTTTGTTTATTGCTATCTGATTTTGTGTCTCGAATTTGGCATCATCGGTCATTATTACCCCCAAGTCGACCGCTTTCGTGCTTCTCTGAATTTCTTGCTCCTCTGGGGCATAATATGCAGTCTTTTTAAGTTCCTCATTTCTACCATATCTCAAGAGCTGAAATTTCTCGGTGTTAAATGTCATATTGTTGTCTTGTGACCATTTGTATATTTTGTTTGTCTCTCTCTGCAAGGCCTCTACTTCGTTTGCATCGCTGATTTTTCTACTGATCTTTGTATCGTCTGCAAATAATGTTACTATACTGTTGCTGTTTACTCCACTGTCTATGTCTGTTAGCATGATAATGAACAGGAGTGGGGCCAGCACTGTACTTTGTGGTACTGAGCTGCGTACTTCTGATTCTGATGATGATACACCTTGAATTTTGACCACCTGTAGTCGATTTCTGAGTAAGTTGTAGACCCATTTTCTCACTTTGCCTGTTATTCCCATATGTTTCACTTTATGTGCTATTATATCATGATCGCATTTGTCGAAAGCTTTAGAAAAATCCGTGTAGATGACACCATAGTTTTCATTGCCTTCAAGTTGTGATAGGCATGATCTTCCTGATCGGAATCCGTGCTGATTTTCGTTGAATCTTTCCAATGTCTCCAAGAAGTCATAGATTTTCTCTCTGACTATTCTTTCAAAAATTTTGGTGAGGTGGGACGCCAAGGACACTGGTCTAGTGGTCTATAGTTCTTTGCTTGAGATCTATTTCCTCCTTTATATATAGGGACGATGTTTGCTCTTTTCAAGATGCTTGGTATTTCCCCAGTATCTAGGAATCTTCTCCATATCCAGTATAAGGGTGTAGCTATTTCATTTTTACAGTTTTTAATTAATAGTGCGTTCCATTTGTCCGGACCTGCAGCTGAATGTGATTTCATTTGTCCTATAGCTGTCGCTACATCTTCTGGGGTAAAATCCAAGTCTGTTATACATTCTCCTTGCAATTTCTCTTTGAAGAATGCATCGATGAAAGGTATCGCTTTGTCACTTTTTGGGGTACTGAATACCGATTCATACTGGGCTTTCAATGTTTCAGATATTTCTTTTAGATTGTCTGTTAGTTCATTATTTCCTTTCCTTAAGGACCCGAAAATAGCGCGTGTTTTTGTTTTCCTTTTCGCATAGCTTTAGAAGTATTTATTGCTTCTACCGCCTTTTCCTCTTCCCTCTCTGTATGGCCCTTTATCAGAGTTTGTATTTCCCAATCGATTCTCTTCAGTTTTTCTTGTATTTCTTTCCTGGCATTGTTGTATCCGCAATTAGTTAACTTCGTCGCTACTCTCTTTCTTTTGCGGAATATTCTTTTTTGCCTGTCCAGTCCCTCTTTCCTTTTGGGTGCTTTCGAAGCATATTTTTCCAAAATTCTCAACGTCTTTTCTTCAAAGGTTGTTAGCATTTCTTCAGTTGTTTTATTCTCGAAAACTGTTCTCCACTCTATTTGGGCTATGTGTGATCTGATTTCTTCCCAATTTATGGTCTTGGAGTTGAAGTTAAAAGCCCCAAATTTGCTTCTTCCTTCCGTATGTGTATTGTCTTTTAAAGTTATCTCCATATTTGTTGATAACTCGATTATATTGTGGTCTGAGATAATAATTGGAGTTATTTTTATATCCGCAACCAAGTTCCTGTTATTTGTCAATACCAGATCTAGGCAGTTATTTTTCCTGGTATTTTCTGTTATATCCTGTATCAGCATAAACTCGTTTGTGGGAGCCATCAGCATTCTTGCTTGCTCCTGGTCCTCTCTTGTGCCCCCCTTATCTTGCTGTATAAATATATTTCTACCCATCTTTTTGTATTTTATAAATGGGAAATTTAAAATCGCCACAGAGTATTATATTAGGGGATGGAGAGTTTACGGACTTTATTAGGGTTCTGATATCCTCAATGGCATCCGAAAATTTTTCAGTTGGAGAGTTTGGAGGCCTATAGATGACTATCAGTACCACGTTTAATTTCTCTATTTTCACTGCAAAGGTTTCCACGAAACTGTTGGATTTACTTATTACTGTCTCCGTCATATGCCTTTCATGTATATAAATAGCACAACCACTTTTACGTCTCGCTGTTCTATCCGCTCTTAGTAAGTTGAATCCATCGATATGCAATTCTTTCTTATCGATACACGTCTTTTAGATGTGTTTCTGTGAGGCATGCGATGTCCGTCCTTGTTTCGTCCATAGGTTGACTTGTAAACCTTCCCCATACTGTCCTAATTTTTAAGGGAATCATAGATAATAACTTCGTTGAACTACGCGTAAGACCTTGGATTGAGTCTCTAGAACAGCATTTCTTGCACGAAACCATCACAGATGATGATATAAAGATTAGGGAAGTGAAAAGGTTTATTGATCCTAGAGAGGGGAATGCCATGATACAGTCACATATGTCCCATCCATTAGCGAAGCTACAACTTGGGACAATTTTACAAAACACTTATTAGAATTTTACAAGGAAATAACACTCGCACAACCTTTGGCCACATTAGAAGCTGTCTTCCAAGCTAACTGGAAGAAAGAAGAACACGAAGATTTATATAATTTTAATACACGAACACAAAAACTCGTAGGAGAAGCCTTCCGAGCCGCAGAAAATGCTTGGAACATTACATTCACTTCACAGCAAATAAACCTAATAGTAGCAGCATCCATTTACTAAAACCTACCCGTAGCACCTAAAAAGAAATTTCATGAGTAAATTGAAGCCATAAATAAAACAAGGGAACAATACCCAGACTTAACGAGCCAGAACTACGGGAAGGATAGAGAGACCCCCATAAACTACATTCGGAAACAACAACAACAACTCTACCTACTTTTTTTTTCTTATCCTCTCCTTACTTAGATGTCTGTAACTCTCTTTACTTGCATGTCTTTCTTTCTCTTTATCTGAATGAATGTTAACCCACGAATGATAGGTTTTGCTACTTACTTAACCCCTTACTCTCCTCTTTAACCCCCTACTCTTTCCTTTCTCTCGGGCTAACCTTAGAGTGGATCTTACGGTCTTTGTTAGTCTTAGCTTCTGTAGATCTGTAGACCAATAACCTCATAAATCTAGGCCGACGCGGGGAACACCACCTCAGAAACAAGCTTCACAAACCCAGAATGCACGCCCTCCTCAGTGTTTTAATTGTGATCACATGATGAGTCACTTGTCCCCCGTATTGCTCCCACTGTCATGAACATGGTCATCGCCGTGGCGACCGATAAAAATGTGCTGACAAAGCCCTTGCAGGGTACAGGCCCCACTCCAGAGATCAAATCACCAACGTTCCTAAAAGCCCTCCAATTCTCAGAAACCAGTTAATTCCCACCAATCAAATAGATCACGACCACAAGGTCAACCACACTGTTACCCGATGTCCAGACCCCAATATAATCAGCAAGGTCTGATGGTCTGGTACGTAGAAGTATCCGTTGAAGAATCAGTTTCACCAGAGTACACTTTTCAAGAAGACCCTCCAGTGCATGGTGAGCCCGTAGCATATGACTCAGGTCCTCCCATAGAAGTCAGTTCAAGTTCTTTTTTAGATCCCACTTTGGAGGCAGCAGTTTAGCCTCCTCCCTCCTAAATAGCAGTAATAAACCCACATACACACATACACTATCCATCAGGATTATAGGTGCGAACTTACTAGATTTAATAATAAATTGCAGCATAGATAACCGAGATTTAACCGTTCCCCTAGATACAGGAGCACATGCGACATTAATTAAGAAGCAATGTGCAGATGAGTTACAAGAGTGTAGAGATTATAAATATGAAATTAAGGCACCTTCTTGCGAACTCAGAGGAGTTACAGGCACACCCATACCTACATATGGAGAAATCGAATTATTTTTAGAAGTTAGTAACGCGGTATATCGCGCAAAATGTTGTATTGTGGACGCAGTCGCCACCTTTCAGAGAGATATCTTACTAGGTGTGGATTTCTTCACCCGGAATCAATGGGAAATTTACCCAGCCGGAAAATTAGTTAAGTGTAGAAACAGGACACACCCTCTCCATGAGAATAATAGATAGTTGCCGCACGTTCAGCCTAACGCTAACAGAATTAGTTTAGTTCGGATTTCCAAAAGAAATAGGAAACTCACTCCAGTTTATAGCAGTTCAAATCAGTCGGTTGCATCCAAAGGGACAACCGCCCCAGAAATCAGGCCTCATAGTAATCAGTTCCAGTTGTTTCCAGTCAGTTTCCAGTCAGCCAGTTTCAGTTAACTCAGCAGTTGAGATTCGAAATCCAACTGTAACAATTTTTTAGCCAATAAGGCAAATTTTAATCACCGAACCAGAGTTAGATTCACAATTTTTCATATGCTACAGAGCATATAACAATAGCACCTTATGAGAAGATTTGTTTCCTTGCGAGAGTAGGAAACGGTCAAGGAAAACTATTAGAGTCAGATCGCACTCTTATTACAGAGAAAAGTAATTTCAAGAGAGATGTTCTTATTGTCCAAGTTCTTAGTCATAGTCAGAATTCAACTATCTCTGTTGTTTGCTTAAACAAAGGAAAAAGTCCAATTGAATTAACTTCATATCAGATAATACAGATAATACGAACTGTTTCCACAGCAGAAATAAATTCAGATTTCCCCACCAGTACTATAAATTGTGTTTCCAGTTCCTTAGAGTTAAACCCTTCAACATTAAGCGAAGAATATAAGAAATGTCTTGAGCAATCCCTTCAAGAGTCACCAGCCTTACAGGATCCGAAGCTACTGGAATCACTTCTCGATTTCCTGATAAAAAATAGAGATGTGATTGCCCGAAAAGGAGATCCTCTGGGCGGAGCTAATTTGGTCCCTTTCGAAATGAAGCTGGAACCCAATTCCAAACGCATCTTCATTCCTCCCTATAGGGTTCCACATTCCCAATTAGTAACTATTGAGGAACACATCAAGGACATGTTGGAGCAGGATGTCATTCAACCTTCAGCTAGTCCCTGGTCCGCGCCTATGATTCTTGTTTACAAAAATGACGGAACATCTCGCCCTTGTATAGATTTTAGACGCCTAAACCATATTACCATCCCAGACCGTTTACCTACTCCAAACACGCAGGAAACAATTCTGAACGTAGCGAGAGCTAACTTCTTTTCATCCCTCGATTTAGCATCCGGTTATTGGCAAACGGAGGTCAGTCCCGAATCTCGGGCATTGACTGCTTTTTCCACTAATGGAGGACATTACGAATTCCAGGTTTTACCTTTCGGAGTCCGAAATGGGCCTGCTAATTTCTCTAGGTTGATGAATATAGTCCTTTCCGACCTATTACGTGTCGAAGCTCTGGTCTATCTTGACGATATTATCGTTTATAGTTCGGATATAAAAAACACTTTCAACGTCTTCAGAATGTGCTATCACGTTTGAGAACAGCACACCTTAAATTTAAACTTGCAAAGTGCAACTTCTTACAGGAATCCCTGGTATTCTTAGGGTTTCTACTATCATCCACTGGAATTAAATGATCCAGTCAAACTCGAAGCGCTGGAAAGGTACTAAAACTATCGACGACGCTCGTGTATTTATTGGATTTGTCGGATTCAATCGAAATTTTATCCCCCAATTTTCAAACATTGCTAAACACATTACCTATTTGTTCCAGAAAAATGCTAAATTTAATTAGGAATCTGATCACCAACATGCTTTTGAAACTTTAATCGGTAAACTAACTTGTCATCCCATCCTCTAATATCCCGATTACACCAAACCCTTTGTCATAACCACAGATGCTTCCTCCTTTGGACTAGGAGCCGTCCTATTACAGAAGGTAGATGGTGTGGAATTACCCATTGCTTATGCCAGTCAGTTTCTCTCTGGACCTCAACGGAATTATTCCACTACGGACCCAGAGGCCCTAGCGGTATATTGAGCTTTGAAAAAATTCCGAAATATCGTCTATGGCTACGATATAACCATCAAAACTGACCATAAGCCACTCACGTATCTCTTCAACGACAAGCTACTTGAAGGACGGTTGAGTAGATGGGCTCTGTTGACTCAGGACTTTGCAGCAAAAATCGTATACAAACCAGGAAAACTTCAAGTTATTCCAGACAGATTGTCGAGACTCAAGCCCGACACCCAAGTGAATAAGATAGAAACTCTTCCTTTGTTCGTCCAGAAATGTCAGCAATACTTCCAACAACAGGACCAACACACCCAGAACCTTCGGGCTCGCCAGGAACAAAAAGAACCATCTAAAGTAAAAGAACAGTACAACATAAAAGAAGGGCTCGTACATTTTAGGAACGAAGATGGAAACGACCTCGTGGAAATACCAAAGGATCTCATAGATATAGCCATCGACTTTGTCACGACTCACCTTTGTATGGCCACATGGGGCCGGATCGCACCATCAAAAATCTTTTTGAGCGATACCACTTTCTCGAAATAAACAAAAAGGTACATCGCTGAATGTCCGTCTTGTTTAAAACATAAAGGCAACGTACCACCTGTACTCGTACAACGTATCAGTGTACTAATAAAAACCTAGGATTAAATGTACATTACTATTGTTTATTCATTTCTCGTGTATAATCTACATTACTTATTATTGTTCATCGCTTAGCTCTGTGTCTAATTTTGATTTCTTTGTATAGTAATGGTATCATACCTTCAATAATGATTTTGTATTTGTTTATATCAATAATAATTTAAGATTAATACATACACTACCCTAATTAATAATTCTTATTCATGAGTTATGTATTATTAACACAGTCACTGCCAAAGACGAGAAATTTCATCTTTTGACAGAGATCAGTTGACCACCAAAGATGAGAAATCTTGTCTTGAATGTATACATTATAAGCTTCATTTTGGTATATTTTGTTTAGAGATATCTTTTAGTTTTAATTTTTGCTTAAATTTTTGGTGAGACCTTGTAGGTTGGGTAAAAACTTACAAAAATGTTGGTGGTGAATGTGTTAATAACTATCACTTCTAGTTTTAATTAAGAGCCCAGTAAAGCTTAAAGCTTAAGGGCCAAATTAATTAAAATTGTTCAATTTCAGTTATTTATGTCATTGTAAATGCTAAAAGTACTCTATTTGTTTTATCAATAATGGTTAATTGAATTCAATTAAGTTAAAAAATATGGAATGAAACAAATAAAAAATAATACAATACCATCCATATTCCACAGCTCCCATGCACAAATATCCAGTATGCCAACGGCCCTGGCAAAGAACTGGAATGGACATACTAGGATCATTCCCCAAAACATCAGAGGGAAACCAATACATCATTGTGTTTGCGGACCATTTCTCGCGTTCCAGCGAAGTAGTTTCCATTCCAAACCAGACCTCGGAAACTGTTGAAAGAGCCCAAGTGGAACGGTCATCCAAAACCATACTACTCCTTCCATCTCAATTTCGGATAACGCCCTTAGTTTCACTTCCAAACTGTTCGAGTCACTCTGTAACATGTGTAACATTAAAAACACACATGTAAAATTAAAAACATATGTGTAAAATTAAAAAAGCAAACGGCTTAGTGGAAAGACACAATCGGAAGATCTTAGAAGCCCTCAGTAGGATGGGCGCAAAATGGGAAAGTGCAATGCAAAGCTGCAATGTTGCAAATGTTGATCAATGTTGCAAAGGAGGAGGGGTGTTCCGAGATGTTATGCAACAAAGGGGGAGGGGTTATGCAACAAGGGGGAGGGGGGTATCCCAAAAGCTGCAATGAAGGGGGAACGGGTTATGCAACAAGTCAATGCTACAAAGGGGGGTTATGCAACAAAGGGGAGGGGTTATCCCCAAGCTGTAGTGAAAGGGGGAGGGAGCTTTGGGGGGAGAAGGGAGGATGACCACCCCCCAAAGGGGTAACCTTAACCTAAGAGAGGGAGAGAAAGGAGGAGGAGTGTCTTTGGGGGAGAAGGTGGGATGTCTTCACCCCCGAAAGTGAAACCTAACCTAAGCTTAACCTAAGGAGAGAGGGGTGTTCGCCTGGCTCCAGCCAGACGCATAATGAGCGTTCAGGGATCCAGCATCTGTTATATAGAGGGTCGTGAGTTGCCAGATACCACTTATTTATATATGGAGGGTTTACCAGAGAGCACTATATATTTATTTATTTATATGAGGAGGGTACCAGATACCACTATTTTAATTATTTATTTATAGATGAGTTTCCAGGGACTCCTATATAATTTAATTATATGCTGGGTTACCAGGCTGCACCATTTATATTATTTATTTATTTATTAAAGGCAAGAGAGAGGGAGACGTTCTCCTTAACCCTTAACTGGTAATCCTCAACCAGAGGATCGCGTTAAGTAATACGGGGTGCTACCACACCCCAAAAGAAAAATATCAGCCAAAAATCAGTTTATGAATTTAATGAAAAAACGTTGTTACAAATGAATTATTCCACGTATTAACTAACTTTTAATCACAAAATAATGACAGTTTAAGTATAATATGTATTTGAAATAAATGAACAGAAAAAATATTTGCTTATTTCCCCGTAGAAAAGACCAACAAACCAAAAAAATTATAACAAAAAAATTAAAGTTTCCTGGAGATCCCTGGGCAACTACTGACTGTAGGATAGTGGAGGAAGACATGGAAGGACTGGTAGGCCCGTTAATGCACACACAGCTGTAGAAGAGACGAGTAAAATGTTTATTTTTGGTTGTGATTTTATGGCGCAAGTTCCACAGGCCACATTTAGTGCCTATATGAACCTGTATATGCGAATTATTTATTCTCAAATACTGATATACATCATATAACACATGTAGCTATGTACAAATAGTAGCCTCTCTTCCCTAGTGTTTTTATCATCAAAGCGGAGGCACCTCAGGAGAAAGCAAAAGCGCCTCTCACTCATTGCAGCCCTGTATATTGCAGGACCAAATTGTGGACTCTGCATGTCAACGGCTGTTTTGTGGTTATCATGATTCATTCCGGAGAATATAAGGACTCCCAAGAGAGCCCTCATCTCAAGTTCTGTCGCACAGTCCACTGTTGCCGGCTGTTTCTGATACTTTTGAGCCAAAGACCTGATGGTGTCATTGGTACATTCGAGAATGTGGTCAATGATAAATTCGGTCAGGAACAATTCCAGACATGCAAGGGGGTTCGTAGCAGCTGCAACTCTATGAGTGGGGCCGGGCTTCATGGGTGGGATGATGTGCTGGGGAGTCCGAGAATGAGCTCTTGTAGATGGCTTAGTGCTCCAGCAGTGCCCATTCTTGCCTTGGATTGATGTCCTTTGAAAGCGGTGAAACACTCCTTCATGGTGGTGCCACAGGTGTGTGGCTGTGTCAGGGGCAGCGGCGTCTCACGGTTTCCTCTCCACTGTCAGTATCATCATCATCCTCGTTTGGTTGTGGCATATATTCTTCACCTTCACTACTATCATACATAGTCATTACTTCAACATTGTCTTCTTCATCAGTGTCCACATCAGACACTTCTGGCTCATCAACGTCAATGTCTTTGTCTTCGACAGTACTAGCCATACTGTAACTTTTGTATTTTTTTACCCTGCAAATTATATATTTACCTGAAAAACAGAAAATAAATATTAAATTTCATTATAATCCACCACAATTTAGCACAGGGGTCTTTTCAACAACAAGTAAGATTCGTCTACAGAGGAATGAAATGCACAAATGTCATAAAACACAAAATACTCAAACACAAGGACTATCACACATTAGGTAATGCAGGGTGGCGCCACACCCCACGCATACTGTCTGACTGCACACAGCCCAGAGAGCACACTTGGAGTTTCAAGCACCTACGTTGTTGGAAAGACTACAAACATTTAGTTTCAATGATGAGCGGGGTTCAGCAGCACCCCGCATTACCAGTTAAGGGTTAATTTGCTTAATTATTTTAACTAACTTCTCCAAAAGTGTCTATTTACTTTTGTCATTCCTCTGTGTCTTGTCAATACAGTTAACTAAGCAAAAGCTTTACACTGCCTACAAGAGACAGGAAAACGTTATCCATAATTGCTCGAATTATTACAATACATTTAGACGAATCCCATACTGTAGGTCTAAAGTGGAGTGAAAAACAGATTACATTCAGACATAAGTCCCCAGTGTGCCTATTGTGTATACTGTACGTCTAAGATGGAGTGAAAAACATATATTATTGATTTTAACCCCAAATTAATTATGCTATTTTTTTATAAAGAAAATTCCGCGAAAATCCGAGGAATTCCGAGGAATCCTTTATTCATTTGTTTTCAATTAAAATTAATTCGCACTTTCATGCTAGTATATTAAATTTGACAATAAACATTATAAATATTCTCATAGAATAAAATTTTAACAGCGTCTACATTCTCTTGTCAAACCTTTCTTTGAAAGCATTTCTGAACAAAAATGTACATCGAGGTAAACTCGGTACACGAAAGAAACACGTGATTTGCCCGAGGCTACTTCAAAGGATCATATATAACAGACTTTCGTCTCCAAAACCCGTTTCCGCCTCCGCTGACTACAAATTTTGTTTCAGTCATCTCAGTTCGCATTAAATTTATTTTTATATTTTATTTTTCTTTGCGTGTACTTTGCATGGATGAAAAAGTTGTTTATTATTATTGTTATTATTATTATTATTACGTGCGATGATTCCTCATTTCAAGAAGGTCAAGCTTGTCGCCCCTCCTTGTGTTAATCCTTTACAGCGTCTCTGTTATTGAAATGAAATGAAATGAAAATGAAATGAATGAATGAAAATGAAAAATGAAAAGGTTTATTATTATTATTATTATGGAAAAACTATACACGCTTACAACATGGTATTGTATGTGGTATCTTATTTCATAATTAAATATAAATTATTAATTAATTGAATTAAATATCTACAAAATTGCCTCGGGATTGGCGACATAGCCTATTGGGAATGAAAATAATTGCCATACATACATAGAACCCAATATGGAGGCATTGGGCCCACCCAACCACAAGAAAAATGTATTATTTCGTGTTCAAAATTTTCCACTGCTGACTCATGAAAATTACATCAAGAGAAGAGAACGAACTTTGAAGAATCAGCAGGTTCCTAACGATTTATATGAGCGGCACTCAGAGCTGCTTATAAATTCTGAGTGAAATCCTCTTAATATAAAACCTAATAACTATAAAGAGGATAGGCCTATTCCTTCAGGTATTTAAATACAGTGACTGCCTATATTAGTTACATCAAAGCAACTCGTTGTGTAACTCCATCGTACCGCGGCCCTACATCGAAAAACATCGTCGCGCCCTACATCGAAACAGAAGCGAGGCCCAACGAAATAATAAGGTAAGGCAATTCCTTTCTTTACCATTAGGCAGCGCAAATACCGAAGGCAATTAAACATAAAGAGGTCCTTTGAAGACCTACACATACATAACTCTCTAACGAAAAAATGTAGGGCTTTTGTCGTTAACTCTCTACTGTAATCTGCTGGAAATTTCCAACGGATGAGGGTATCAGGCAATCAACCCATAACCCTTTAAAGTTTTTTCATAATATTATTATTATTATTATTATTATTATTATTATACAGGCATTTGCACAATTTTTTTTAAAAGGAAAAAAGCATCATTTTTCTGTACCTTAATTTCGGATTCTTTTTTTTCTATGAGGGTGGGCACTTTTGCGGGCGTTCTGCCTTAGCCCATCTTTCCAGCATATATATACACACACACACACATATATATATATATCTTTCAACCTTTCAAATGTTCCGTACGACGATTCCTCATTTCACGAAGATCACGCTTATCGCCCCTCCTCTCGAGTTGGCCTGATGAAGTAGTGAGTTGGCTTCGTTTACTTTCCACCTCACATAGGTACACCCGGCTCATCGTGGATTGTATGTACCATGCGTCTAATCTTCTTTTGCACTCCATGGATTTTAGTTCCTACCTTTCTTCGTACCGTAACAGTTGAAATTTCTCAGTGTTAACTTTCATATAAAAACCAAGCGACTTCTCCCAAAACTAACTACATTATTACTCCCTGTCCCATCCTTCAAGCATTAAAAAAGTTCTACTTACTTTATTGGTAACCATCGATTAGCATCTCCCAGAATTATTCAGTCTGACGAAGGACAAGCTTTTCACTCGGCCTTAGACCTAAAGTTTAACGTGGAAACCGAAACACCAGCAACACAGAGTCTTAACCACTAGGTCACCCAGGATACCCATTTATCTACCAACCAATTGTGTGATCGTGGATGAAGGATGATCGTTTACCACGCGCCGGCGGCCGTCACCGGGTATCGAGCCCGGATGAACTCTGAAGCTATTCTTTTTATTATACTTCATTTTGTACAAAAATGACTAAATCCTGTTGTATCTCTACAAAAACATTCTGCTTGTAGAGATCTAGATTTTTTATTTTTCTAATGATCTTTGTGTCATTGGATGTTACTGTGCTGTCTCTGGTAATGATCTACTGTATGTCAGGATTATGAAGAGTAGCGGCGCTAATTCTGTTTCCTGTGGTACTGAGCTGAGGGGCTATGATGAAGATATTCCTGTAACGACTTGCCGCCGCTCAAATTGTCCATCTCCCTAACCAAAATGGGGAAAGTTGAGGATCGAATAGTATGAACGCAAATAATAATGGAAAATATTGTCGTGATAGAGAATGCAATGTTGCAAATGTTGATCAATGTTGCAAAGGGGTGAGATATATTGCATGAAGGGGTGGGTTCCAAAATGGGAAAACCGAGAATAGTTTGGGCACAAATAATATTGCAAACTATTGTCGTGGTAGAGATTGCTAGTGGCAATGCACCTTGAGATGTGAACATTAAACCTACGGAGAGAAGATAAAGACACCATTATTCAGCCAGTCAGGACGTCCAAAGCGTGGGTCCTTATATCGTTGTTATGAGTGGTATACAAATTTAACATAGCCCTGCCCAGTTACATTGACAACCAATCAGGAAACTTACGAACCGCCTATTAGTCTTTTGAGGATCATGCATATAAAAGGAAATATTTTCAGCTGGGATTCACAGTAGTTATTTTCACCAGTGAATAAACATTCCCTCCGTCATGAATCAAGCACTTTACAGTTTACCGGATTTATATCAAGGTGGAGACATTACAGCGGTAATTATGTGCTGTAATTTTATTTTTTGTAGCCAATTATTCGCGAACTTATTATTTATTTAGTGTGCCTGTCATTAGGAGAAAGAGCACTGTTCTGGATTATTTCATCATATATATATATGAAGGGTTGTAGTAATTCATCTCATCATATTTAAAATGCTTCATTTAAATAGTAGGTATCCGCAATTATAGATTAGTTTGCAATTAATATTATGCTAAAGTCCTGTTTTGATTCGTTGAATTTTTTGTAGCAATCCCTTGCAAGTTTTAAATAATTTTATAATGTCCATAATAAATGAAATGTTATTCGGCATTTTCTCTTAAAGGAACTTCTCTGAGCGGTTCGAAGATATCTTCATATTGTAATAATCTTACTATATGTATACTCTGCATATGTTTTAAAAAATTGGGTTTTTATTAAAAAAGATTCAGGATGAACTAATTAATTATTCTTTCTCCTTTACGGTCCGATGAGGATTTGACTCGTGTTATACAATCTTTTCGTTTTGAAGAAACGCATGTGGTGGACCTGAATACGGAGGTAAAAGATTTACCGAGCAGTCAACCCAGCGATTACCACATCATTAACGAAATAATGTGTTTTTTCTTGTTTCGATCTTTTTTATCGGGTAAGAAGACAATATTTTCGTCAATTTATTAAATGAAAGAAATCACGTTTTTAGTACAATAACCATCTTAAATAAGCTACAGAATACACAAATTAATATTATTGGATGC
The DNA here is from genome assembly GCA_023014485.1 of Bathynomus jamesi. Taxonomy (NCBI): domain Eukaryota; kingdom Metazoa; phylum Arthropoda; class Malacostraca; order Isopoda; family Cirolanidae; genus Bathynomus; species Bathynomus jamesi. The sequence continues at coordinate 59,966 of JAJOZX010003668.1, read as the reverse complement.
AATTTTATATATATATACGAACAAAACATTATACTATACAACGAGTGCGCATAATCGGAAAACGGTTTTTATCTGTCTGCATGCCATTTCGTCGTTTCGTTGAGTGTGACAGGGGTCGAATAATTTTAAAAAAATTATAAATTCCTTACCACGTAACATTTGCATGAGAAATGAAAGGCAGTACATCACGCAAGTATTACTAAAATATCCTTGTAGACGGAAGGGATTCCATACAACTTCGGGGATATCCATCTGCTCGAGAATTTTTACAATAATAGGGTCACTCCAGGGTTGAGTACCAAGTGAATCAAAATAATACATGGGGTCCCTATCTTTAAAATGGATTGCAAACCAATGAATCCCTTCACTACCAATAACATCTTTGTTCACAATAAGACTACCGCAATCTCTCGTAGTTGGCAATTTCAATGTTTCATTTTTCGCAAACACACCGATAAATTTGGTACGTGTGATTCGTTCACTATTCATTACTCTCTGAAGTGTATTCGCGTCCATTTTAAAAGTTAGTGACAACGTCCGTAAATCTGTCTACTTCTATTAGGGCTTGTGACTCGAAGTATACTAGTACACTAATAGGAGCGTCTATCGGCTTGGCGAATTCCAATCTGACTGAGATGTTTCCACTCTGTTGTGGACTTAAGTGTGTATTTACACTAGCAGATAAGTCAGGTGTGATGTCAAACAGATAAAGGTTAAATTGATCGATGAATTCCTGCTTTACCCCAATCCCGAGCTCATCACAATCACCTGCAATATGGGCCAAAGTACTAAACGCTCTCGCGCAAATCCGTATCCAATGTTCCCCCCAACGCAACGCCATTGTCGTATAGAGTTATAATTTTAAGGCCGAAATTCTCGAATTTAAAGGCATTCTTTTTATATTTTCCATTCGCCGAATTGTGTTTCTACATTCCATTTAATATCCTTTTTGGAAGATTTCCCAGGGCGATGTTTTCTTTCTGTTTCGATGCCAACCCTGCTGGCACCGTGTATAGTTTGATCTGTACTCTGTTAATTGGGTATTTTACTGTGGCATGTAATAAATTTTTCTAAATTTCTATTTGTTTTGGTGAACTTAATTTCACTCGCCGTACGCGGAGGTGTCTCCATAATGTGAATCACAACAGGTTTAGCTCCCTCTTCTTGATCAGCATCCAGATTTAAACAAACCTCAGGATTCGTGCGGGTGAGCTTTATTTTCAGATCGACCCCATTCACAGGCAACTTCTCCTGGAATGTGAAGTCTGCATGCAGGCGTCCAAAACACTCATATATCTTCTTTTTAGAATTTTTAAATTTGCCTTTTATACTACTTTCGTCTTTAGCTTGATAATAGCCCTCGGCACTTAAAAAGGTATCCTTTGCTTTTTTGGGAACGTTCAGCACATTTTCCAGATAGGTTCGTAGGTGATAGTACCCCGTTCCTGTAGATATGTTGACATGATTTAAATATACGTCACACTGGTTGAACAAGGACTGCAGGAAGTTTGTTTCAGGGTATACAGCGTATTTGTCATCGCGCTCCGTTCCATCAGAATGAGCTATACGTAGTTCAACGTAAATGTGCACACAGTTTAGGTCAAAAAAGTAAGGGCCTGAGCTGGGTATCACGAATTCTATTGGAGCGCTCGGGGAACTAATTGTGTTTAAATGGTTAATTGTAATAAAGTCATTTTACTCAATAGAAACTTGAGTTGGGGGCATGTCAAAGAGGGACAGCTCCGATTTACAACATTGTGAACTACGCGGATGGATGAAGCGTGCCATTACGAGTTAGAAATAGTGTCTCCTCTCTCGACAAGTAGTAAACAAAGTATGATTCATGAGATCAATGTCTTTAGCTTATATCAGTAAAAAAAATTATCAACCATAGGTTTCATTCACTTAGAACACTTATTTTTTGATATCCTCCTTTTACGTTTAATGCCACGTGAGGGTACTCCCTTCTTCCGGACAGCCCTTTTCTTCTTCCCACCACCACGCATTTTTCTCTTTGCATCTTTGACAATTTCGTCCCGTGTATGCTTTAAGTGTTTAGGTTTAGTCCCAGCCAATATGTCTTCTGCCGTGATAAGACCTGATTGTAGCGCTTTCCTACCGTGGTATCTGGTACCCCTCTTCAGCAAGAGGACAGCCGTAAGTAGTATGGTTGAAAAAATGGATCCAAGTCCACTACCACGCTGGTATCTCACACCTCGAGAGACTATGAAAGGCTTTCTGTCCATTATAACTCAGGGGTCCTTCTTGAGATATTGGTTATTAGATTAGTCGCGACATTCACATAATGGGGCCTGTCATATGTAATACTCAAAGTCTTCCCTCTATGGCTGGGGATGTGAGCAATGCGTAGCAGGCGTGCCTGGGTATCCCCGACAAATTGGTGTTCCACTATATTGCTGTAAATATAGTACATATCTGGGGGTGTATAGCGAGCAACCAATTTCTCCAATTTCATCTGATACATTAGGCTGGACAAGTCATGTTGTACCTCGTGAAAGGTATCTCTTTGGAAGGCTGATCGATATCGCCCCTAGGTTATAATTTCAGCCCTTTGTCTTTAATATTTCTGTTAGCCTTTGATTTTACGATTAGTGTATGTGCAGGGTTTTCTTTGTTTACGATTTCGGATACTAAATCAGCCGTAAGATTGAAGTTTTTTAAACTTACGTTTAAGTCTCTCAGAACATCCTCGGCCGCACCATAACGCCCCAGACCTAGTGTTACTACTGTACTGTAATACCGTGCATCCCCAGTCCGGGCGATACGTATAGTTTCATCCCGAGTTACCCAGGCTTTTTCACACTCATAAAGGTCTCTAAGAATCGTAAAAACGGGAGCTTTATAATCAATATTTAAAAAGAGGGTGTCCAGCTGAATTTCGCATATCCCCACCTCATACGAATCACGACCCAATTCAATGGGTCCGTGGAGTTCTGTTACAAAGTTGGCCAGGGTGTTGTTAGGATGTACAGAGAGGGAGGAGGAGGAGGACGGTATTTTGACATAGAAATGGTTAGGCGCCATGTTGCATACTGTTTAAATTTCATTATTGCATCAGTTTTTATATTGCTGTTGAAGCTTTCTGGGTACCATAGCCATTTCACCAGGTACATTTTTCTCTTTCCTGAACCTCTGCTTCCTAAAATTGTTTTCAATTTTAAACACATTTTTTCCTAAATTAAATGTCACTTTCTGCAACTCCTCGCTGTAAAAGCCTCCTGCGATTTCTTCCCCATTCAAACATTATCTCACCTTTAGGTCTCATAGCCCTAACTTTAAAAATCTCACGTGTCCAGCCTTGCTCAAATCCCTTCGCGAATTTATTTCCCTAACGCGATAGCCTTACATAATCATTGATTTTGAAACGCGCAGAGTGTGGTAGTGGTGTTCCATCTCTTCTCACATCGGACTTTGTGCACGTACCTCTTTCTAAAATCTCGTTAGGTGTTGTCCCAATCGTGCGATGGTGTGAGCGGTTGTAGGATGAGGCCACTGATTCCAGAATGTTTATATATCTGTGTTTTTATGTGTAAAATAGCGGTGCATGGGTTCTTTAACGGTACGTTGAACTCTTTCAGCTAAAGATGCCTTATGTATAGAATTGGTAGTGTAGTAGCTGATATAAAACTCTATCATGTTCTGAAAAGCTCGGCCTATAAATTCTTTCCACATATCCGTACAAAAATAGCCTGAAACCGTGTTTTCATTCAACATCAACGTTTTGGTGGCTTTAGCAACTGTTTCAGGCGATTTATTTTTCAGACGAATAAGCCACAGATATGTAGAGAATACATCTATTATGAATAGGATGTAGCGGTAACCATCGTTATACACTGAATATCTTTGCATGTCTGTTAAATCTCCTTGCCAAATAGAGTCAATCGAAGCAGCTTTTGTCTTGGCTGTTTCGAACCTTTTTCTCACAGGCTTATGAAGTGTATAAGCGTCCTGCTCCCGCAAAAACCTCTCAACATCTTTTTCCCTACTCCATCATTGTAAACACTTCTGTTCAGTCTATCTATGCCTCCGTAGGAGGCTGGGTTAGAAGTGGCATAATAGTGTCTTCTTAATATGTTAGCCATTTGCGTATTTTAGAAGCACGTGGGTAGGGTTGACCGTTGTTTAAACTCTTCTTTCTCCTCTTCAGAGGTGTTACCGGCAGGGGTGTTGGCATATTCAATTGTGGCACGTGCGATGCATGTTCCAAGTCTTTTAACCTGTTCAGATTTTCTATCATTGCTTTGGGGATATTTATCTGTTATAGTTTACGATATTAGATCCCTATACCTTTGCTCCTAAAACAATGATCTCACCTGTATCGGCCCACTGTATGTTAGGACCCTCACTCAATAGATTATAAAGACTTAAACCTTTATTCCTCAATGTATGTGGGAAGGTGCTTCTTAATACATGCTCGATATGTTGTGTGGCCGACCCATTAATCTTTGGTTGGTCAGCTCTATCGTCAACCCACAGGCCCTATTTCACCATGCCCATCGTTGTCCGTGCTGTGCCTAATAACCACTGGGATCTCTGTCGGATTCTTATAATTTTCGTACTCGTGAAGAAATTTCTGCAGAGCTTCTTGGTATAAGATTCTTTTCTTATCAGGTTGGTGTTTTTTCACTTTTTAATAGGGCTAACAATTCGCTTTCCATTTTTTTAAGCCTGCTTTTACAGGGTTCTAGAACTGTGTCTGGATTCTTTGAACTTTGCAGTGAAGCATACACCTCGTGTGGAATCACTACCTCTTTCTTCATTCTATTAATCTAGTCAGTAAAGGACCCAAAACTGAAAATAAGATGGGGGAAGAATGACCCTCCTCTTTGTACAATAATTCGTTTTTTCTTCCCTACAGTTTGACTTTTACGAGCGAGTGCACGTATTATGTTCTTGTAACGGCGTAGTCGAGCCTTCTGAGGGTGTTTCATTGATACATTGCAATTTATAACGTTAAGACAGATTTCACAGATGCATTTTAAAAAGTCGGAGTCGATATTTTTAGCAAACATCTGCTGCATTGCCTGGGGCAGTCGATGATAGATTTTTATTAACTCATAGTATTTCTTTAGCCTCTTTGTCATTCTGGAATATACACCATTTCAGGCTCGTTTGGAAATATATTCGTTGTTAGAAGCACCCTAAACGTGCTTCGCGGATGGAGGTCGCAAAGCAAATATCTTTAACGCTGACTTGTAGCTTCTTTATAAATTTCCAAAAACTACTTACGCTGATTCGGGAACATTTGATTGGCTAATACCCCAATTTGTGATACATCTCTACGTTACGCGAATAAGACTAGATATTGTGTACAGTATTTAACGACACATCGCGCATGTATCTGCTGTTTTTGAAAAATAGATTCTGATTGATGAAGAACACGCTTATGTTACGATGGTGGGAGAATACTGTAAATGTCTCGGCAAACGTTTTATCCATGTCCAACATGAGATCGTCAATTACAATGACTGTATGTTCATTTCCCTTTAACGAATTAACGTCATATACACCTTTGTCGAACAAAATATCAGCTTGGTACTTGTTGAACACTGTTTGATACTTTGAATAGCATCATATAACTTTATGCACAAATTTTGAGAACATTTCTTCCTTTTCTTGAATGATTTTAAGCATAAACACAGTTTTACCACATCCTGTAGTGCCAGATATAATACATGTGGATGGGCTCGTGAACCTGAATTTTTCTACAGAATCCATTTCTAACACGTCACACTCCTAAGTGGTCATTTACAAAATATAATAAATATTTAAGTGATTTTCCTTATATTCTACAGACTTGTTTTTCCCTTCTCCCACAGAACCGTGAATGACGATGAGGTACAGCACCCCATCATCGATATTACAGATGACCCCGACGACAGTGTAGTTGTGAGCACGCGACAATTCAAAGCGGAGGCATGATGAAGAGCTCTCCACGTCAGATATAAAGCGTGCCAGGATTGCGCAGGTTGTTAGACTCCCAGTAAAAGAGCCCCAACCTTCTACGTCTTACGGCACAACCCCCACAACAGTACCTTCCTCAAATATATCCCCTTATTCCTGTTCAATTCCGGGTACATCTTCCACAGCAGCAGCAGCTTCTCGTTCTGTAGAGGATGGCATAACATTCGAGTTAGAGCGCACCGCTACCCCCACTCCAGCCTTGACTAGAAATCGGTATATATTCAGGGTTTATCCTAGATCCATATGTAGTAATGGTGTTGAAGAAGGACTGCGACGCATAGTTGAACGTATTGTAGAGTTTGCCCTTCAGAACCGCGACGAACGTGAAGTCAGGACGAGGTTGTCCTTCGGGTTCGGGTCAGATGATGGAGATGGAGATGATTTTTGGGTAGTAATACCATTCAGATGCTTGGCAGCTGTAGATATAGAGTATATATTACGCCGTATAATGCAGGCCTCTCAAAGTAGTACAGCCTTCAATATGGACAACTTCACGGTAATTATTGACCGTGTATTCCGTGTTGAGGGACATAGTGCCATACCTTATACTCTTAACTTCAATTCTCAGGCTATTTACAGAAAGCATATAAACGTCGATTGTGGTTGCGGTTTAATAGCAGTAGTCTTAGCTCGTATGTTTACTGTACTAAATACACGGACCCAAAAAATTTGCTTGCCTGTGGTAGTGGAGCGTGCCCGTAAACTAGCTGTAGACAGTAAACTTGAGTTTGACTATAATATGGGTTCTGAAGAGCTGAGAAAGGTTGAACAGGAAATGAATGTTCGTATAGTTGTATTTGGAATGGATGATCGTCGTAGGACTGTGTATGTTTTTAAAAGCTGTGTCACCCCTGCTTCAACGCAGCCTAAGTGGTTCAATCGTGACATCGCTTCGGCTATCCGAAATGGGAAAGTAGCGTATAGGAGGGCGAAGGCCAATCGTTCCCATGAGAACACTGAAGCGTATGTCCGCCTGTGTAGGGAAGTGAAGGCGAAGGTTAGGCTAGCGAAACGTAACGAAGAACTACGGGTGGCAAGCCTCTGCAAGGGGAACCCTAAGGAGTTTTTCAGTTATGTTAATAGTACTTTGCGGGAGTGTTCACCAGGGAGGACACCCGCATCATCCCCGAGCCAGGCGTGAGGCACGAAGTTGCTGGCCTGGATAGTGTTCGATGTACCGCGACAGTCGTTGCCGATAGAATAGACAAACTGAGCGCGTTTAAGGCTCCTGGGCCAGACCAGTTTCTCCCCAGAGTGTTGCGAGAAGTGCGCGACCAGGTGGCTCCCCACCTGGCTACAGTCTTCAACAAATCGTTGGAGACGGGCCAGGTGCCTGATGACTGGAGGAAAGCCAACGTGACCCCTATCTTTAAGAAAGGGGATCACGAAAGTCCAGGGAACTATCGTCCCATTAGTCTCACTTCAGTTGTAGGTAAATTATTAGAGGGGATAATAGCGGATAGGATCGTTGACCATTTGGATTCCTACAAGCTGCTTGGGGACCCCCAACATGGGTTTAGACGGCATAGGTCGTGTCTCACCAACTTGCTCGAGTTTTTCCGAGTCATGTTGAGTGAATACGATAAGAGTAGGGCGATTGATATACTTTATCTCGACTTTCAGAAAGCCTTTGATAAGGTACCTCACCGCCGGCTAATGGCGAAAGTACGCACGCTGGGTATCGGTGGGGAAATAGGTAGGTGGATTGAAAACTGGCTGAGGAATAGGCGGCAGAGGGTTGTAATTAAAGGGGTTAGTTCGGGTTGGGCCTCGGTCACTAGTGGGGTTCCTCAGGGTTCCGTTTTGGGGCCACTGTTGTTTATCATTTACATAAATGATATAGACGGTGGCATCGTCAGTCGGATTACCAAATTCGCTGATGATACCAAGCTTGGGGCCAATGTTGGGACGCCCGAAGCGATCGAGGAACTGCGTGCGGACCTAGGTAGGATAGGAGAGTGGTCCAAAAAATGGCAAATGCCGTTTAACTTGGGTAAATGCAAAGTGATGCACATTGGCTACGCCAATCCCAAGTCGGACTACTCGATGTTGGGGAACAATATCGAGACGACTGATTTGGAAAAGGACTTGGGTGTGCTAATCAGCAGCGACCTTAAGTTTACCAAACAGTGCGTAAAGGTGGAAAAGAAAGCGCAGAAGCTGTTAGGTTATATCAGGAGGCAATTTCAGTTTCGGAACAAGGAGATTGTGCTCTCTCTGTACAATTCCTTGGTTCGGCCGCACCTGGAGTATGCTGTGCAGTTCTGGTCGCCTACCCTCAGGAAAGATATTGAGAGGCTGGAGCGAGTGTAGGCGAGGGCCACAAAGTTAATCCCTTCCTTAGGCATATGGGCTACAATCGACGGTTACGCGCCCTGAACTTGTTTTCGCTGGAAAGTCGGAGGCTGTGCGGTCAACTGATCGAGGTTTTCAAGCTCTTACTCGGGTTCAACGATGTCGATTTTAGAAGCATGTTTAGTTTAAATGATAACCCAACTCGCAACAATGGTTGGAAGTTGGATTTGAAACGGTTTAGGCTTGTGTGGGAATTACTTTACGTATAAGATCTGTGACACGTGGAAGAGTTTACCTTCAGAAGTTGTGAACAGTTCCTCTGTGGATCATTTCAAGAAAAGGTTAGACCAAATCTTGCACACTATTTGAGTGAGTAGAAAATTTTCCCTGGCACCCGTTGCCATTGGTACCTCCTCGGTATGGGCCGCAAGGCCTTTTGAGGTACTTCTTTTCCTTGTAACTCCTTGTATCTCTTTCTCTCTCTCTTTTTTTTCTCTCTCTCTCTCTCTCTCTCTCTCTCTCTCTCTCTCTCTCTCTCTCTCTCTCTCCTCTCTCTCTCTCCGCAGGGGGTATAAAGGTTATGACATTTTTTCTGCGTATCATAAAAGCAAGGGCATGCATTCAAGAAACAGATGTTATCAGGTATTTTAAGGTGCCAGAAATAAATTTTTATGCCAAAGACTATACAGATCTCATTATGTGTCAAGATTTTCAGATAGCAGAACCACCGATAACCAAAGGAGTTTCTCTTGATGATATTGAATCATGCATCAAACATGGTACTACTCTTCATTCAGAATTATTTCAGTTTCCATGTCATACACAAGCCGTAGAGAGATGCGTCAAGCTCGTTACAGACGCTGCTGGATCAGTCTGCGGACCTACAAACAGAGACGGTTGGATTCGTGCTACATTAGAATCAAGGAAAAAACAGCCAAAATTTGACACAAAAGCAAATTACTAAATAGTCTTCAGCAAGAACCCTTTCTAGAGGGAGGTTGGTTGGGGAAAGGGTGGTAACTCCGCTAAGGCACGAAATAACGTTTCTTAACTGTCTCAAGCCAGTATAAAGGAGGAGAGACATCCTAATTTATTACTGTTCCCTTTTTCAAGTAAATACAGAATCATACTTAATTGTCATTTTTAAGTTAAATTCAGCCCTCTTGTGGCAGCTGAAGGTATTAAGCATATGAAAAGGCATTTTTACAAAACGAATTCCTATCATTTAAGAATCTTAATCAAACTATTAGATAATTCTAAGATAAAAGTTTATAATAGTTTGATAAACCTAAAATAGAAGCATTTTTTTCCTTTTTACCCAAAATTGTGTTAACTTTAGCCCCATGGTGGCAGCTGAAAATATTAAATAAATGAACTCATATTTTGGCAAGTATATATCGTCCACTAACTGGAACTTTTAATCCCTATTAGAACTTCATACTAGAAAAAAAATATTTTTCGCTCCACCCTACTGTACATCATGACACCAGGAACAAGGCGCTGATGGACCTCCTCCATGTACAGAACTATTGCGTATCACACAGCCGTGCCTTGCTCCTAGAAACAGCAATTGCCAATACTGTTGTGGAAAACACAAAACAATTTGATGGATTGTATGTACCACCTTTTCTCAAGAAAGGTACATTTGTCTTCGCTGTTGATAATACAGATTTTGCAGAGGACACTGTAGATGGCAAAGGCACCACACATAGCACAATCACCGCAGTGTATCAGAAGGCAGATGCGCCTGGAGAATGAATCGCACCCAATTTGGAAGTTAGTGAGGCAAAAAACCTGTCGGTTGTCCCTTATCATGTACCCATCGAGCCTTGCAGTAAACCAAAACCTGGGCCAGTCAAGAGAGCAAAGGAATTCAAGGCGTGTTCCACAGGTGTTGCTGAATCCTATGAACTAACCAATCTTGGTTGGATGATTGCATCTGCTTTCTCTAGATCAACCGACAGTGAATCACAAAGCAGTATCCCAGGCTGAGCAGGCTACAAATCACTTGTGTCATCTAGTCAGTCACTGACTCAAGTCGGTGCCTTGCCTCTACTTCCAGAGGTCGCACATGAGTGGTCTACCATGCTGACTGTGATGTTGCAAGCGTCTCAGTTGAAGAGCTTGGCAGTTGGTGAAAACCACCCAACTGTCATAACCTTTGACATGGCCCTGTACGAGAAGGCAGTACAGTTGCTAGATGCAAGACCTACAGTAACTTGAAAAGAGTTGTTCCGAGACTTGGGAAGCTGCATGCTGTGATGGCTGCACTGAGGGCACTCGGAGCCTCAATAGAAAATTCTGGCATAGATGATGCATGGATTGAGCCAGATGTACTGTATATGGGCCTGCTACAACGAGACAGATCCTCAAGTGCGGCCACTACAAGAGAGCACTCCGTGCACACATCCACACTTTGGCTCTGTATGAACTTCCGCTAGAACAGTTCTTCACAGAGATGCCACAACTAAAAGAAATCTGCTCGAAACCAGCAAATGAATTGCAGGAAGCCTGCACAAACACAGCTTCTGGGACAAGTGATGGAGCAGAATGCATCAGAATTGCTAACACTCACCTGCTTCATGTCTTGACCAACGAAGATGTCATTCAACAGCTGAAGAAGTGGGAAGCTCAGAAATCATCTAATGCTATGTTCAAGTCATTGATAAATTACCTCCACCGGGTTGAAACCATCTTGTTCTTTGTTGAAGCATCCAGAAATGCTGATCTCGTTCTCCATCTGGAGGCTGGAGAAGCACTCAGCAAGCTGTTTTTCGCAATGGATCGAATAAAATACAAACGCCTCTGGCCAAGGTACATCGCCGACATGCACGAAATGAAGACAAGCCATCCAGCAACATGGCGAGAACTTCAAGATGGAAACATATCTGTCACCAAGAGTGAGATTCCGTTCGTCTCAATAGGTGCAGACCATGCCTGCGAACATCTCAACAAGATGATGAAGGTTCATTCTGGCCTAATTGGCATTTCCAATAATGCGAATGCTAGGCAGCGGTCTTCTTGGCTTCTCCAGAGATGTCGTGCCTCTCAACAGAGTTTAAAGGACAGTTCGGGCTTCAAGTAAACAAGCCAGTGGAACACCATGATGTACAACCCAGTGCTGTCAGGAAAGAACATGAAGCTGTTGACAAAATCAAGGCTGCAATACTGAGCCACGGGAATCCCTTTGATGTTGAAGGTGATCAGCTATACAATTTCATCACACATGCATATGTACGACAAGAGTATGTTCCACAAATCTTGAACATTGATGACATCGGACAGAAGCTTTATGAAGATTATGTCACTGAACGTATCAATGGAGATGTTAGTCTCTGGGCACCAGTCAAAAAGCAGAACAAGATGTACATGTCTGGCAGCAAGAAACAAACTTTCAAGTTCCGTGATCAGGCAGTTGACCTAAAAGAGATCAAAGATCTCTATGGTCGGCTGATGGTTCTCACCAGGTCGAGCAGGGACATCGATCAGAAGAATGCAGTTGGCAACTATGAGTTCACATTGACTCCGAGAGCACTATTTGCACCAGACGGCTCAATGCTGCCATGCACTGACAAGTCCAAGCTGATACACAGCCTTGAGAAGCTGGCAAAAACAGATGAAACCCAGGAACAGACAGAAGCTCTAGCGGCCAAAGAGCAGGATGATGACAGAGGTCCTGTATCATCATCTCCATCGTCGTCATCAAATCAAAAGATCGCCAGTGTTGATGGAATGGTGCTTGTCCAGAAGATGACAAAGAAATCAGGGACAATCAGCACAATCAAAGATCTAGCCCAGTGTTTCAATGACAGGCTCGTGAGCTTCACAGCAGGGTTCAGTGAGGTCATCCTGGTCTTCGATACATACAAACCTGACTCACTAAAGGAGGAAACTAGAGAGAGACGACGACAAGGAAAAGCTCCTATACAGTATCAGGTTGCAGATGATACGAACATCAAACACATCCTACTGGCACGGTTTCTATCACACGAAAAAACGAAAGCAGATTTGACAGACTATCTTGCCAAAACAACCCTTGATTACAACAAAAACTCACCTCAGTTAGTCATCACATCAGCATCAGGTCACACCAGAAGCAACAGAAACATGCACTTTGAAGACAACAGTCACGAGGAGGTTGACACATTGATGATCTGCTTGGCAGCGGAGGCATCACAGCGGTGTCCTGATGCACAGCTAGTATTCTTCACTCCTGATACTGACGTCTTGGTTCTAGCTATGGCACACTATGACAAGTTCTGCAAAAAGACATCCATTTTGATGGTATCAGGTACAGTCGAAATAGAGCCAATCTGGAGAGCTTTGGGCAAAGAAAAGGCGCAAGCTTTACTTGTATTCCACGCATTCACTGGAGCAGAAAATGTTGGAAAATTCTCAGGAATAGGCAAAACAAAATGGTTTCAGCAGTATATGAAAACTGACATGCACTTAGTCAGAGCACTGATGAAACTACCGGAGAAAGGTGACCTAACACAGGAGGTGAAAGACCTATTGGCCAAATTTGTGTGCTGAAGCTACTGTCCCAAGGGTATTCACATTGCAAGTATCCCTGATCTAAGATGGTATCTGTTTTGTAAACATCTAGCTGAAAGCAACAACTTACCTCCTACACTCGGTGCACTTGAGGAACACATCCAGCGTGGGCGGTTACAAAGCCGAGTATGGTGCCAAGCCAATGTTATGCAGCATCAGCCTTTTGACCCCCTGAAATTTGGTTACTATCAGGACAAAAGTGGCCAAATACTGCCAGTCACCACAAAGGTTCCTCCTGCCCCGCAAGCCATCATCGAGTTGGTCAGATGCCACTGCAAAACCAACTGTTCTACACAGAGATGTTCATGCAGAAGGAATAACTTGCCTTGCACAGAACTATGCTTGTGCGGCACAGAATGCGAAAACGATGCAGACTGTAATGTTGAATATGACACTGAGAGTGATGATGATGTGTAATGATGTGTCAAACTGAAATAGGAAATACGTCTATACGTATGCTATTGTCACTACCAACAATTTGAGTGTGCATTTTTTCATGAAAATACAAACATAACTTCACAAACTTCTTCTTTTCTTGGTTTTCGGTGTTCATAATCACTAATTTGACATAAGCTTTGGATTCCTTGGGCCTGGAAACATAGGATTAGCATTTAGAATGAAGTTTCTATGTCAATTACAAGCTGAGATATTCGGAAATTCTTATTTTATGGCGGCCAATTTGAAAATCCAAAATGGCGGCTATGCAGGCATCTGCGCAAATGTAAACATTGATTTTCAAATTCCTGATGCCATAAGCTTTCCAAAAATGCACTGGTTTGCTAATCTCCATAAATTTTGAACGAAAGTGTTTTTATTGACATAGTGAACCGGACTATTAGGTTTAAAATGAGAGGTGAAGTAATTGAGGACGTACAAGAATTTAAGTATTTCTGTCAAACGATCACTAGTTCCTTGAGTGATGACTCAGATATAAGAAAACAATCTCGAATATGACTATAAGGAACTTCCGGTTCTGTTCAAGTGAAGCTAAAGACACTCTCGTACTTTCTGCAGTAATACATACGGAGAGCAACTCTGGGTGAATTATAATAAAGGTTCTGGCAGAACCCTAAATTTGCTGTACGACAGATCTTTTAGACTGCTACATAAATTACGCACGAGATGCACAGCTTCCCAAATGTTTGCTACGCAATGTCCCGAGCTTCCCGGAGGTAACAAGACATGCTCAATACAGTCTAATGCAAAGAATTAAAAAGTCAACCATCCCGATTTTCCAAGCTGCCGTATGTCTTCCAAGCTATGGAATTCATGGTATGAAAACGTCTATCTGTAGCTCCACTTAACTTCGATATCCCTGTATTATTTCTCATTCTATATATTTCTATCCTTAGTATGTGAATTGTCATTGTATTCTACTGTCAGTTCGTATTATCAATATTTGTCTGCCAATAAACATTTTCATTTTCATTATATTTATATATATATATATATATATATATATATATATATATATAGAAAGGAATACAAGTGCAAGAAAACAAAACTTGTGACTATAAACGATAAAAATAATAAAAACAATCAAAAGCCATATACCGTATGATTACTTTAAAATCCTTCATAAAACATTCTGCCCAACTTTTCCCTGACCGGCACTCCTTTATTGATAGAAAGAAACCAAAATAGCTTTCAGAATCGAAGTATTTACAGTTTCAACATTCTTTCAAACTCCATTCTAAAAGTTGAAGAACAGTCAAGGAGAGAGTTTGAAAAAGAGAAAGGCAACCAGGGCTCTCATTTTTGAGGTAATTACCTTAGATGAGTAATTTGGGGCAATCTGAGGTAAATTTTAAGGTGATGCGAGTTTTAAGGTAAATCTAAGGAAATTTGGAAAAATTTATTCGAAAAAGTCTGAGGTAAATTGGAGTAATTTAGAGAAAGTGAAGTGCAGCCGAACCATAAAGTATTTATAAATTCATAATTTCCTAAAAAATGAGAGCCCTGAAGGCAACAGACTGCAGGTTGAAGGTGTTGTGTGTGTGTGTGTGTGTGTGTGTGTGGCTAAGATAAAAAGGAATTACATTTCAGCTTGACTTTTAGAGTTATTATTTTTCTCATATTACAGAGAGAGAAATGCATATTTGCTAAAATAACTCTGCCATTAATCCAAACTATTTATTTTCATGTGAAAACACGCACTTTCCCATTGTTTAATAAAATGAGAATTTTAATTAACTGCTGTTTAATAGTTAGCTTGTTTTATTATAAAAACAAATAGGTAAAGTAAATTATTTTGCATTCATAATCAAAGTTATGAATGTCAGTTTTCTTTTGTTTGAAAATCTATTTCAATCGCGAGTACAGGGAAGCTAAATAAATTACATACAGGTCGCATGCGTGGCATTTATATATTCAGTAGACTGACTTATCATATTTAATGGATATCATATATCCGTCTATTATTTGGAAATTGTAGTTATCAAAATGGAATAAAAGAAAAAACTGAAAACAAAATGTTATATCAGAAGAGGTCGAAGGTCGAATCCTGAAAGATTTATTTATTTCTCTCTCTCTCTCTCTCTCTCTATATATATATATATATATATATATATATATATATATCCTTCCTTAGGAAGGATAAACGTAGAAAGGTTGGAAAGGATGCAAGCAAGTGCTACAAAATTGATACCGTCAATGACAATGCAAAACTACCAAAGGAGATTGGAACGTCTAAATCTGTTTACCTCAGAGACGAAAAGGTTGCGCGGTCAACGTATTCAAGTTTTTAAGATGCTCAATGGAATAGACAGGGTACACTACAGGAAATTACCCTCATTTAATACCAATCCGACAAGAAATAATGGGTTTAAACTGGAACTAAAGACATTTAGTACCTCTAACTGCGGTAATTTCTTCTCCTATAAAATAGGTAATATTTGGAACCAACTTCCTTCAGAGGTTGTTTCAAGCCAAAGTGTAAATATGTTTAAAAATAGGCTAGACAAAGTACTGAATTTTCTCATAGTCTAAGGCTAAAACATAACGTAACTCTGCAGGAGTTCGCCAGCGGGTTTCTATTTGTGTATGCGTAATTATAGGCCTATCTTATATATTCTCCACTTTCCTGTAAAATTTCCTTCGTTACTTTCCCATGTCAAGCTATTTTCTTCAATCTTTTTCCGTACCTGCCTCTGGCGGGGAGGGTGGGGAGAGCCTTATACTTTTCTATCCAGTTTTCTACTATTGCTAGAATAGTTGAAAGAAAAATGAACTTGTTTAATAACAGGAACCTCCCAGAATGGACCGGAATGTCTTTGAGGCTTCCTCTTGTCCTTTAACTAATTGTAACTCTCTCTCTCTCTCTCTCTCTCTCTCTCTCTCTCTCTCTCTCTCTCTACATATATATATATATATATATATACAGGGTGTCCATAAATGTTTACCCTGGAAACAGTATGCTCTCATGTTTTAATGACGAATCTTACATCCGTTTTCTTTTTACAGGTGATCTCGTACACGCATAGAGTTTCTGTGCTGGTGTGTTTCGTCTACCGCATTCGCCGCTAGGAGCGCTGTAGTAGCTGTTCAGTGGTAGAGTCAACAGACACAATGTGCGTATTTGGGGATCGGAAAACCCACGTGCCGTAAGGGAGCATATTCAGGGCAGTCCGAAGATCAATGTCTGGTGTGGACTAATGCATGACCAGATAATTGGTCCTTTCTTCTTCGCTGAGAACACTGTTTCCGCAACTGTGTACCTGGATATGCTCACCAATTACGCCATCCCCCAGCTGCAGGACAGGCAGCCAACTGTCATCTTCCAACAAGATGGGGCACCCCCTCATTGGGCGCATGTTGTTCGTGAAACTCTGGACGCAACATTTCCAAATCGATGGATTGGCAGGGACGGGCCAATCCCATGGCCCCTTAGATCACCAGACATTACCCCGCTGGATTTCTTTCTCTGGGGTCATGTTAAAGATTTGGTTTCTGCAACAGTTGTTCCAGATATCAGGACATTGCGAGAACGCATTACGGATGCAATTGCAACAGTTAACCCACAACTGTTGGAAAATGTGTGGCGTGAGTGTGAATACCGTTTAGACATTTTACGTGCCACTAGGGGTGCACATGTAGAAGCTTATTAAGTTCATTAACTATGTATCAAAACTTTGTATGTTTATCTACTTATGATTAAAACTGTGTTTGAATACGAGTGTTTATTTAAAAGTTATAGCATGCTTTAATTAGGGTAATCATTTATGGACACACTATATATATATATAATGTGTGTGTGTGTGTGTGTGTGTGTGTGTGAAATATCATACATAAACACGCATGATTTTGCAAAATGCAAAATTAGTCGCACTAGGATTCGAACCCAGGACCTCTTGAATACAAATTGCGGGCACTGCTACTACCCTATTCGACAAGGCAAAAGTTAACACAACCTGCTAAAACGTAATCATTTGTGTTTATCAGAATCACTTACCTTCTGCATTTCTTTAATCTTATAGGGGAACAATGTAACGTTTTTCTTTAAAATGTAAACAGTTGATACCACACTAATGTTAAGATGTGATACTCGTGGCATGCTCAATTATTTTAGTTGTTCTCGCCGACAGTTTAGATCCAACATTACCTATAACTTTTTTTTATGCAGGAAAGAGGGGCCAAGGGTAATGCCCACAAAAACACCCCGTCCCCATAGAAGAAGAGAGCCAAAATCAAGGTCCAGGATTTTCGAGATGCCTAGACACTCTGCGTTTGAAAGATTGGAGGTCAAAGATGGAGGGAAAGATGGATTGAGGAAGATTGTTCCAGAGTTCATCGGTTGAGTATATGAAGGAGCGAAAATACCAATTAACCCTTGCGTTAGAGAGTTGGACAGAAAAGGAATGAGAATGTGTCGAAAGTCTGGTGCTGCGTGCTCTCCTTACTGTAAGTGAGTAGGCATGCAGTTGGAGAGTTCAGAAGAGCAATGTCCGTTATAATAGCTGTAGTAAAAGGAGAGTGAGGCAAATTACGGCGAAGAGAGAGAGATTGAAGACAGTCAGTAAGAGGCGGAGAATTGATGAGACGAAAAGCCTTTGATTCCACCCTGTCAAGTACGGCTGTGTAAGTTAAAGCATACTCCATACAGAGGCGGACAAGACCACGGTACAGAGACAGCATCTGAGTAGGGGTAAAGAAACTGCGGAGCTGGCACCTAACCTCTTGGAAGCTGTTTTGGAAAGAGAGCATATGTGATCTTCAAGGAAAAATCAGGATGAAAGGAAACACCAAGAATGTTAAGAGAAGAGGAAGGACTGAGTTGTGTATTGTTGAATGTATTGTCGTGCATTGTCGTGTGGAAGATTGTGACGAATAGACAGATGGAGGAACTGAGTTTTGGAGGCACTGAAAGCCACGAGGTTTTCTTTGTCCCAATCAGAGATGACAGAAAGATCAGAGGTTAGGTGTTCCATAGCCGTCCTACGCGAATCATGGAGTGATTGTTGAGAGGGATACTTTGGGAAGCGGGTGGAGAAGTGAAGAGTGGAAACATCGGCAAGGAGTGGATAGGAGAGTAAGTGCGAATTGATATATCGTTGACAAATAAAAGGAAAAGAGTGGGTGACAGGACAGAACCCTGAGGAACACCACTGTTGATAGCTTTAGGAGAAGAATAGTAGCCATCTACAACCGCGGCTGTAGATCGGTCAGAAAAGAAATTAGAGATGAAGACACAGATAGAAGGATAGAAACCGAAGGAGGGCAGTTTAGAAATTAAAGATTTGTGCGAGACTCAATCAAAAACGTTTGATATGTCTAGCGCAACAGCAAAAGTTTCACCGAAATCCTGAAAGGAGGTAGACCAAGAGTCAGAGAGATATGCAAGAAGATCGCCAGTAGAGCGTCCTTGCGGAACCCATACTGACGGT
The DNA here is from genome assembly GCA_023014485.1 of Bathynomus jamesi. Lineage (NCBI taxonomy): Eukaryota > Metazoa > Arthropoda > Malacostraca > Isopoda > Cirolanidae > Bathynomus > Bathynomus jamesi. Next base: position 41,250 of record JAJOZX010003668.1, on the reverse strand, counting down.
TTGAAAGAAGAGTGTGAGAAGACAAGTGTTTAAGACGCTTCCTATTAAGGATAGATTCAAGAACTTTTGAAAGGCAAGAAATCAAGCAATTGGACGGTAGTTGGAGGGTTGAGAGTGGTAACCCTTCTATGGGACAGGCTGAATGAAAGCGAACTTCCAGTGGGAAGGAAAAGTATAGTATGGGCATTTATTATTTTGAAAATCTGACCTGATGGCAATTTATTGATGTTATTGATACAAATGTTGATTACCAAAAACAATTACATTAATTCGCCAGTTCACTGATTTTTAAACATTTTGGAACATCTCACAATGAGGTTATTCTTTATTATGTCGTCTTCCGTATTTGTTCTCAATGGAGACAAGATAAATCCCATATTTTAAAAAAGTTCAACTGAAGCCTGAGTTGCAGGGACAGAAAGAGCAACTGTCACTAGTTTATAGAGTTCTGGCTGATTACGTTTTTGTGTTTCCCAGTATTGCCAAATGCGCTCTTTTCTGTTCATCCTGCGAACATTTAGAAAGCAGTTTAACAGAGATTCAATGTGAACATTTTCTAGTTGAACTTGAGACCCAATTAATATTAAAGTATTTTCGGTCTCTCTGACTCCTGGTAAATCCTCTAGTTCATCTGCCTCTGATGATTCACTACCTGAAATTTGATTGGCTTACTTCCGCCGAACCGGTTTGCGTAATATATTTTTCAAAGGGTCGGTACAGGTTCAGGTTCAGGCTGCCATAATTTTAATGGTTCGGTTCAAGTTCAGGTTCTCAAAAAATATGCGGTTCGTTCCGTTTTTCGGTTCGCGGTTTAGTTCGGCTCAAGTCCCTGGAAGAAATATAAGCTGATTGAGTCATTAGTTGGATTGCGACGGTACCTTCTGAAAGCCTCCTCTCTGTTGCGGATAGCATTAGAACAAGTAAAGTTAAACCAAGGTTTTTTTGCATTAGTAGTAGGAACAGAATATGGAATGTACGCCTCCACGCCCGAGTGAATCACTTCCGTCATACGCACATCAGCCTCGGAAGGGCCCCGGCCATGGAAGCAATAATCATTCCATGGGAAATCACAGAAGCACTGCCTAAGGACCCCCCAATCAGCGGCGCTAAAGTGCCAAAGGCGCCTCCTCTTGTGAGGATCCAAAGGCCGAACTGGAGCGATAAGCCAGGAAACAGATATAAGATTGTGGTCGGAGGAGCCCAACGGAGAAAAAAGTTTGAGAGGATAAGAAGGATGAGAGGTAAGAAATAAATCCAGAATGTTGGGTTTATCTCCAAGACGATCGTGGATACAAGTAGGGTGCTGTACAATTTGCTCTAGGTCATAAGTGACAAGAATTAATAAAATTGTAATTAAATTTTCAGATAAGATACTGAAGAAAACGCTAAATGGTTGAAGGCGAGTTTTTTTTACTCTTGGATTTAACCCTTTCGTGCACATTTTCATATTTATCATAACTTATTTGTATCTGCTTGTTTATTTATGCATTTTATGTTTACTTGTCTAATCCGTTTACTGGACCAACACCGTACTTTCATTATCTCCGTTATTATTTGGCTTAATTACTTATTATTGTGTGTTTACTGCCGCATATCTCCTAAGCCTACCTGAAATAGTGTTTCTTGTAAATACTATATTCTCTCTCTTTATTAAATATTGTTTGTTTGGGCTGTGCCCCGAACTGGTAACTCCTAATTATTCATTTCAATTTGATTCATAAATTATAGTAAGCCTACTTTCTAGGCCACTACAAATTGGTGATCCGTAGGCTTCTATACCATATGTCCCACAAAAAAGTATACCCAACTTTAGATTGTACTAACTCCTCCAAAAATTGAGATATTTTGGATCTGTTTGTTTGATTTAATATAGCAAATTATTCTTTGTTAACGTTCAAATTTATTCATGTTTAAACGATTTAGTGTTTAAGCATCTGCTTTTAACTGAAGGGTACAACAAAATGGATTGCGCAAAATTGGTCAATGAAAAAATAATGTGTGTGCTATCGATGTAATGAAAAGACAAATACATAATAATAGATACTTTAACATAATTTTAATAAGATACAAAGCAGATTTTTCTTTATTCCTCATTGCAAAAGTTATGCTTAGTTTCGTTTTCTTTCAACATGACCGCCATTCCTATCGATACAAATCTGGAGTCGAGCTCTCATCTTCCCCATCAGTAGTATAGCCGAAAAGGGGAGAGTGCAAGAATGTTGCAGGTTATTATGTAATGTTGCAAAGGGGGAGGGGTTGTTGCAAAGGGGGGTGGGGTGTTGCAAAGGGGGGTGGGGGGAAACTTGGAGGCGGCGTTATCCCCTGAGAAAGGAGAGAAAGGAGGAGAGGTGTTCACCTGGCAGGAGCCAAGTGCACATTAAGACTTCAGCCGAGTAGGCGTTGTTTTATAGGCTCCTAATCAGCCAGTTGGCGTAAATGGCTTGAGTTGCCAGCTACCGCGATACCATTGTATACATTATTATAGACTCCTCATCAGCCAGTTGGCTGTAAATGGCTTGAGTTGTCAGATACCTCTTTTTAGCAGTACCATTGTATACATTATTATTATATACGTCTAATCAGCCAGTTGGCTGTAAATGGCTTGAGTTGCCAGATACCTCTTTTAGCAGTATTATTGTATACATTATTATAGACTCCTAATCAGCCAGTTGGCTGTAAATGGCTTAAATATTGCCAGATACCGCAATACCACTGTATACATTATTATATTTCGAATACCGGTAGTAGAAGGCATAACAATTAAGTAAAACAACATTGCATCATTCTGTTTATTATAAATATATAGAAAATAAATATACATTTGAGGAATATGCATATAACAGTACAGGAAATATATACACACAATTATGGTGATATATAAAATAAAATATACATTTCAAATAAATATACACTTCAATAGAAATATGTACATAACAGTACAGGAGAAATATACACACACACACACACACACACACACACACACACACACACACACACAATTATGGAGATATATTTATAAAATAAATATACTTTTCAAATAGAAATAAATATACATTTCAATAGAAATATGCGTATAATCAGTACAGGAGAAATGTCAAGCAAAATATAAATACAATTCACTTTTTTTCAAAATACTAAACTCGGTCTTAATCGAGTTTACAATTACATCATTATTGCTCTGCATTACGCAGTATATGCGGCTTAATAATATTTCACCGCTTAAAGTATAGGGAAACCTGTACTCGATATGAAGGGCTTTCATATCGTTCAGTACTATTTTTGTTCCCACTTTACAACCGGTTGGTAAGTCATCTTTAAATACGTCTAGAATACAATCAAAAGCACGCACAAAGAGTTCATCGTTAGCTACATTATTAAACACAAGTTTATAAGAACGCTTTTCCAATCGAGGGTTTATTTCTACCGACTCGAGCTTTTCAATCGTGAACTCACTCAACATAGCGGCAATTGAAATAATCTTCTAAATCGTTACGACAACTGCGCGTTATATAAAGAAATAGTTCTTCAGGGTGAACGGTGTAGGTGAGCTCAGCCTTGTACCGATCAATTGCTTTGTACCAAAGTTCATGGTATTTCAAAGAGTCTAAACTTTTTAAATAAACATCCAGCACTAGACCATTCTCACCAGCCCTACACTCGGTAAACCCATCGAGCAGAGCGGTGTATGCGTATTCAAGTACTGTATCAAAAAAAACATATCCGTAACACGCGCGTCTAATATAGGTTTCAGTTTACGGAATCCGACGATTTCAAACATTCTGTCGAGGATGAAACGGTTTCGCGTAGGAATAAGAGCGTTATTATCAGAAGCATTCTTCCACATCAACCGTATATCAATGCACGGCCGATCGTTATTTATACACAACGTACATACAACGGCGTATGAGGGTGCGTCACTAATCTGCTCTCTTCTTGTACCTACGTTAGCAGGTATTTTATAACGATCTTCACTCCACTTCTCAACTATCACAAAGATTCTATTCATCTCCTCGATACTTAAATAAACCCGTTTGTTTGTCGGTCTACATTCCGTTTCCAGTACATAGCTAATGGTACCGGAATTACGCCTGAACACGCGCAACGATTTCGTCACGGACACATCGTACGAGGCGTTGAGAATGCTGCTCAAAGGAAGTTCCATCGTATTCGAAGAGCGCACGTCCACTCGGCTCAAGCTCTGAGATAACTATGAGCCGTGTGAGGCACGCAGGTAGGCAGGAATGGTTCGACGGGCGGCTGACTCGATGATACGTGAATGGGCTTGTTCCGCGAGTCGAATTGTTGTACCGGTACAAGAATATCACTACCAGCCTACGCACCAGACATTTTGGATAAGAACTAGGAACATTTTATGTTTTACTAATATCTCCACACTCCGGCGCACTATTTGAGAGGAACATATGTTCATATTTTTCCTTTCTGCCCATCAAACGATACTCGTCTCTAAACTCTTTAAAAATTCACGCAGGGCACTAGCCACAACCTCACTACGAACCTCATCATGATATACGTTAATATAGTGATAAAAATACTTAAGATTGTCCATGATCACGAGATTCACATTTCCAGTCGTAGGGTATGAGTAATCGACATGGTGTAGCATGACGTAATACCGCTTGTCACACCACCCATCAGCAAGACTCATTATCCATACCTGCTGCTTCTCTTCTGCACGCGTTGTTTCTTTTACTTCACGGTGTATGTGAGACTTTATAAAGTTTAGCTCTGCAGTATACTTCAGCACATCGTCTGTGCAACGAAAGCCTTCAACGGTCTCACCAGAACATCCGTAGAGTATTTGTACATCTTGGAACTTCGCACAATCCAATGTGTTTTTAAAAGAGGCATAGGAGGGAGGTATAGGAAGTTTTTCGGTATCTACCACATCCTGGCACTTTACTGAATACCATTTCGTAAACGTTGTACAAGCAATATTAAAGGTAGCCATTTGAATACACGTCTGATCTGAATACACGTCTGATCTCTCGGGCTTACTGCGGTCGACTGACCACGCAGGGACTCCCAGATAGTAGCATGACTCACGGTCTTACAGTGGGCGGAGCTTAGAACTTTCACACACACACACACACACACACACACACACACACACACACACAAAGGAGAAAGTGAAACGCTATTTGAAACATGATTTATTTAACAAACGAGATATTCAAGTTATATATATTTACAAATACGATTTAATAAACGAGATATTCAAGTTATATATATTTACAAATACGATTTAATAAACGAGATATTATAGTATATATATATATATATATATATATATATATATATATATATATATATATATATATATACACAAATAGATAGATTATATACAAGACGTGTGAGTTAGAAGCATCATTGGTATCCAAAGGGTACGTATCATAGGTACCAGGTATCTGGTAACGTTTCCTATAGGTGTTACGGCACACCATCGTACCCCTAAGTTCCTTCACGCCCCCCAGCTTCTGCGCCCGAAAATGTGGGTGCCTACAATTAGTTGGGGAGGTTGTTCATCCAAACATACTAGATCCTTCAACGACTCAAAGTTAACAACCTCCCGATTCGCATGGTTGAGCGTAATACCCTTTGCCTTCACGATATATTTCATTTCCTCCCCCACCCTGACCGTACCCCATAAGTCTTAGGTCCTGTTGAGGCAAAAGAGTCGGCGTATGCGTTTGTCCCCATACTCATCCTTGATCTCATCAGTGAGCTCGCCGAGGAACTCCCCAATAGTGGGCATGTATTCACCCTCCCTCTCTGTAAATATCACGCTATCTGTATCGGCATACAATACTCTCCGTCCAAGAGAATGCAATAGACCCCAAAGTTTTATACGGGCGTAGGCTGTTGTGAAGCTGGCCACAGGTATGTTTGTAACCCTTGAGGTATCTGTGGCAAATTCAGTGTTGTTGTACTTATTACGTAAGTAAGTATACCTACATTTACGATCTCCATGACCTCTTTATCGGGGCATTGGCATAATCCCAGACATCGCTATAACTTTGTGCCAAATGAATGCTCCATCTGCCGGTATTCTGCGCAAATTTTCCCCATAGACTGTTTAGACACAACTTTGCACTAAAGCGCTTGCCAGGATTCTTTACAATTTGGACACGATCAAGTTGTATACCTTCGCGGTCGCTGTAACGTTGAATATAGGCAGACTTTTCATCTTCGTTATCAACTCCTCGCGGATACCCTAATGCCTCAACCTTATCCTTCAAAAGGTGTTATATATGGTGTGAAAAGGTTGGGTAGCTTCTGAAACCTCCACACCTCATGTATCTTCAGTATTCTATAACCATGGCGCACGGCTAGGGCCAACTCAGGACTTGTATATACGCCTCTGATCTTACGCTGGTGGGGTATATGGTTACATTCGCCGTTATCCTCTTCCGCGCACTTCACGCACAGGGGAAACATGAGCTTGTCGTCGATAACGACAGGTAAGATCGGCATCCATAAATTGCGTGGGGGGAGTACGTCTACGAAAGAGATCCCAAAGTAACGATCATTCAAATTTTTTGAAAATTCATTGATGGATGGTAGGCTAGGTCCCACCAGTTTCTCAGGAGCGCCCACGGGGTACGGATGGCTCTTCATCACGTATGGGTATAAAGAACAGAAATCTGTAGTAATGGAGCTTCACGCCCTCCGTAGGTGGGTAGTATAGTCTGAAAGGATTTGTACGTCCTCCAAACAAGCTATCACCACATTTGAGAGGATCCAGCACCATTGAACGCTTGATCGCTTTTATTTCCTCACGGTACACCTCGTCTGTCTCCATCCGTGCATCATATTCATGCTCCCACAAGACTTTGTGAGTGAACTGTGATCCTATAAGTTGATCGCGGGTGCGGGTCGATGCAAGACAGTCTGCGGGAGACCTACCGTGGATATCTCCGGTGACTCCGCACTCAGGACGGGGGCATCCATGCCACCAGCAACCGTTAAGGAGTACACAGTCTTCACACCAGTGACACGGTTTTCACTTAACCCATCAACCCAAAAACACGTCCATTAATCTTAATGGGTACTTCACCCGTGTTGCGGGCGTGCTTTATGTATACACCTGTCTGTTGCTGTAGGTGTATGATCCAGTAAATAGCCTTGTGCCCGTAACTGCGGGGATTGTTTCGGTGAATAATGGCTAAGGTGTCTTTCGGCATGAAGTTATTCTTGAACACCGTAAAACATAATGATGCGATGGTGGTTGCGACTTGCAGTGGATCGCATTTGAAACGGGCTATGTACATCCTTCTAAAGGCCTGGAAACATACTCTAAGCACGCGCACATCATTCACGCAATAACGCTCACATTCATCAGCTATATTATAAGGGTTACTTTCATTAAAACTGTCGTAGTATCGATCAAAGTCTTCACGTTCATCCATACAGTCAAAATAATGTTTGGGGGTGGTGGGCCTACGTAGTTTAAAGTCTCGCTGGTGAGGAAAGTGTATGGGAAGTATCCTTTGGAAACTTCAGCTGCTACTCCCATCACCTTGGGTAGCTTTGCTAATTTACAAGGTGTGAATAATAAAGTATCTTTAAATTGTACATTGCCTCTTATCTGCATCTGTATTAATTTGTTGCCTCTTTTCAATCGATCACCTGTAAATATCTCAGAGGGTTCGTGTTCAAGCAACTCCTTATAAAGGAACTGCGTGTCAAACTTTGCCCCGTTATGGGCGAGAATATACACAGTCATTTTTTTGAACTTGTCGGCTAACTTGACAATATAGGACACAAATAGTTTCACAGGACTATCGCTGACATTCGTTTTAAAAACGTTTGTCCGTTTACCACATTTGGGGCACTCGTCACATTCGATATCCATACACTCATCACAGATAGTCTGGCTCACAAGTAAATGTGGAATTACCTCTTTGGTTTCAGCGTTCGTATATGTTTCTATATCGTAGTATACAGTTATACAAGGGTTATTTTTAGGCTTAGCATCTTTCATATAACATACATGCTTTACTCCATCCGCCTTATATTCCTCCTAGCATGTAGGACAGTGAATTACGTCACACTTGTGCTTAAATTTTCCCCAATTATCCATTGTGTGAAACATACCACATTCACAGATTCTCATTTTCCTGCACGTGCCAATTGATTTATGGAAATCAAAACAGCTATTATTGAAAAATGTGCGTCTACACATACCACAGTCTCTCTTCTCAGCTTCAACTACACGGCTTTCACATTTGGTGCTTTTACACTGCTCACATACCATGTGACATTCTTTACAATGTCTCACTATATCATCCGCAAACTCGAGGCACCCCTTACACAAATCATGATGTCTCCCATATTTTCGACTTTTGTCATAACTCGCGTAAAGCCACCTTATATTACGGATGGGGAGATACGTTGTCCCTGACAATCCTAAAATAAGTAGGGGCCTTGTACGATCTCTCACACAGCTTTTAAAAACATACACAGTCCTACGACGATCATCCAACCCAAACACAACTATGCGGACATTCATTTCCTGTTCTACCCTTCTCAGCTCTTCAGGACCCATATTACAGTCAAATTCAAGTTCACAGTCTACAGCTAGTTTACGGGCATGCTCCACGACTGTAGGCAACCAAATGTTTTGAGTTCGTGTATTTTGTACAGTAAACATACGTGCTAAGAGTACTGCTATAAAGCCGCAACCACGATCGACGTTTATATGCCGTTTATACTGTAAATAGCTTGAGAATTGAAGTTAAGAGTATACGGTATGGCACTATGACCCGCAACACGGTATACATGGTCAATATTTACCGTGAAGTTGTCCATATTGAAGGCTATACTACTTTGGGCGGCTTGCATTATACGTCCTAATATATATTCTACATCTTCAGCCGCCAAACGTCTAAATGGCACTATCACCCAATAATCGTCTACATCACCGTCATCTGACCCGAATCCAAAGGACAGACTCGTCCTGACTTCATGCTCGTCGCGATTCTGAAGAGCAAACTCTATAATACGCTCTACAACCCGGCGTAGTCCGCGCTCAATTCCACTGCTATACATGACTCTAGGGTCGACCCTGACTCTATACCGATTTTCTAGTCAAGGCTGGGGTGGGGGCTGCGGATCGCACCAATTCCAGCGTTATACCATCCTCAACAGAACGGGGGGCGGCGGATGAATTAGTGGATATATTAGCCGAAGGTGCTGCTGATGGGGGCCCTGTTGCGTAGGAGGTTGATGGTTGGGGCTCTATTATTGTAGACTTAACAGAACGGGGGGGCGGGCGATGAATAAGGTGGATATATAGCCGAAGGTGCTGCTGATGGGGGCCCTGTTGCGTAGGAGGTTGATGGTTGGGGCTCTATTATTGTAGACTTAACAGAACGGGTGGCGCGGATGAATAAGGGGATATATTAGCCGAAGGTGCTGCTGATGGGGGCCCTGTTGCGTAGGAGGTTGATGGTTGGGGCTCTATTATTGTAGACTTAACAGAACGGGGGGCGGCGGATGAATAAGGGGATATATTAGCCGAAGTGCTGCTGATGGGGCCCTGTTGCGTAGGAGGTTGATGGTTGGGGCTCTATTATTGTAGACTTAACAGAACGGGGGGCGGCGGATGAATAAGGGGATATATTAGGTGCTGCTGGGGGTGTTGTGCGTAAGAGGTTGAGGGTTGGGGATCTATTACCGCTGCAACAGACGCGTATTTCGGTCGCTTTATACCTGACGTGGGTATCTCATACCTCCGCTTTGGACGTGTTACCGGTATCGCTGGTGAGGGTTCAGGGGAGGAGATCACAACTACACTGTCGTCGAGGTCATCCGTAATGATGGGCTGCTCTACCTCATCGTCATTCACGGTTCTGTGGGAGAAGAAATATAAGGATCAGCACTCAAAATTTGTAATATTTTGTAAATGACTCACTTAGGAGTGTGACGTGTTAGAAATGGACTCTGTAGAAAAATTCAGATTCACGAGCCCATCCACATGTATTATATCTGGACCTACAGGATGTGGTAAAACTGTGTTTATGCTTAAAATCATTAAAGAAAAGGGGGAGATGTTCTCGAAATTTGTGCATAAAGTTATATGGTGCTATTCGACGTATCAATCAGTGTTCAACGAGTACCAAGATGATATTTTGTTCCACAAAGGCGTATATGACGTTAATTCGTTAAAGGGAAATGAACATACAATCATTGTAATTGACGATCTCATGTTGGAGATGGATAAAACGTTTGCCGAGACATTTACAGTATTCTCCCACCATCTTAACATAAGCGTGTTCTTCATCAATCAGAATCTATTTTTCAAAAATAGATACATGCGCGATGTGTCGTTAAATACGCAATATCTAGTCTTATTCGCGCAACGTAGAGATGTATCACAAATTGGGGTATTAGCCAATCAAATGTTCCCGAATCAGCGTAAGGAGTTTTTGGAAGTTTATAAAGAAGCTACAAGCACGCGTTACGGATATTTGCTTTGCGACCTTCATCCGCGAAACACGTTTAGAGTGCTTCTGCGAACGAATATATTTCCAAACGAGCCTGAAACGGTGTATATTCCAGAATGACAAAGAGACTAAAGAAATACCGTGAATTAATAAAAATCTATCATCGACTGCCTCGGGCAATGCAGCAGATGTTTATTAAAAATATCGATGCCGACTTTTTAAAATGCATCTGTGAAATCTGTCTTAACGTTATAAATTGCAATGTATCAATGAAAACCCATCAGAAGGCTCGCCTACGCCGCTACAAGAACATAATACGTGCACTCGCTCGTAAAAGCCAAACTGTAGCGAAGAAAAAACGAATTATTGTACAAACAGGAGGGTCATTTCTCCCCATCTTATTTTCAGTTTTGGGTCCTTTACTGACTAGATTAATATAATGAAGAAAGTGGTAGTGATTCCCCACGAGGTGTACGCCTCACTGCAAAGGAATCCAGACACGTATCTAGATCCCCGTAAAAGCAGACTTAAAGAATGGAAAGCGAATTGTTAGCCCTATTAAACAGTGAAAAAACACCTGATGAGAAAAGAATCTTATACCAAGAAGCTCTGCAGAAATTTCTTCACGAGTACGAAAATTATAAGAGCCCTACAGAGATTCCTGTGGTTATTAGGCACAGCACGGGGACGATGGCGACATAGGATCTGTACCCGACGACACAGCTGACCAACCAAAAAGATTAGCCACACAACATATCGAACATGTATTAAAAAATACCCTCCCACTTACATTGAGGAGTAAAGGCTTAAGTCTTTATAATCTATTGAATGAGGATCCCGCCATACAATGGACCGATACAGGGGAGATCATTGTGGAAGGATCAAAGGTACAGGGATCGAATATCGTAGACATTGTCCATGATCTGGTGAGAAAGTGGGATAGGCCATCACCATCAGGATGGAAGCATATTAAAGCAAGACTACAACACAACAATAAATGTCCCTAAAACGTTGATAGGAAATCTGAACAGGTTAAAAGACTTGGAACATGCAACGCCTGTGACACAATTGAAGGCGCCGTCACCCCCGGCGGTAACACCTTTGAAGAGGAGCAAGAAGAGGTTAAACCAACCCTACCCACGTGCCTCTAAAATACGCAAATGGCTAACGTATTAACTAAACGCTATTATGACATTTCTACCCCATCCTCTTACGGCGGCGTAGATAGACTGTACAGAAGTGTTTACGGAGTAGGAAAAAAAGATGTTGAAAGATTTTTGAGGGAGCAGGACGCTTATACGCTTCATAAGCCTGTGAGAAAAAGGTTTAAAACAGCCAAGACAACGGCTTCCTCGATTGATTCTATTTGGCAAGCAGATTTAACAGACATGCAAAGATATTCTGTGTATAACGATGGTTACCGCTACATTCTATTCATAATAGACGTATTCTCTAGATATCTGTGGCTAGTTCCTCTGAAAAAAAATCACCTGAAACAGTTGCTAAAGCCACCAAAACGCTAATGTTAAAAGAAAACAGGGTTCCTGGCTATTTTTGTACGGATATGGGGAAGGAGTTTATAGGCCGTGCTTTTCAGAATATGTTGACAGAGTTTAATATCAGCTATTACACAACCAATTCTATACATAAGGCTTCTTTAGCTGAAAGAGTTCAGCGCACCATAAAGGAACGCATGCACCGTTATTTTACACATAAAAACACATACAGATTTCTAGACATTCTGGAATCATTGGCATCATCCTACAACCGCTCACACCATCGCACGATTGGGGCAACACCTAACGAAGTTTTAGAAAGAGGTACGCTCCCGAGAAGAGATGGATCACCACCACCACCACCACCACTCTGCGCGCTTCAAAATCAATGATTATGTAAGGCTGTCGCGTTCGGGGAATAAATTCGCAAAGGGTTTTGAGCAAGGATGGACACGCGAGATTTTTAAAGTTAGGGCTGTGAGACCTAAAGGTGAGATAATGATGTATTACATTGAAGATTTGAATGGGGAAGAAATCTCAGGAGGCTTTTACCGCGAGGAATTGCAGAAAGTTGCGTTTAATTTAGAAAAAAATGTGTTTAAAATTGAGAAAATTTTAGGAAGCAAAGGTTCAGGAAGGAGAAAAATGTACCTGGTGAAATGGCTAGGGTACCCAGAAAGCTTCAACACCTATATAAAAGCTGATGCAATAATGAAGCTTAAATAGTATGCAACATGGCTCCTAACCATTTCTACGTCACACTCCCGTCCTCCTCGTCCCTGTCTGTACACCCTAACAACACGCTAGCCAACTTTGTAACAGAACTCCATGGGCACATTGAATTGGGTCGTGATTCGTATGAGGTGGGGATATGCGAAATTCAGCTGGACACCGTCTTTTTAAATATTGAACATAAAGAAACCGTTTTTACGATTCTTAGAGACATTGACGAGTGTGAAAAAGCTGGGGTAGCTATGGATGAAACTATGCGCATCGCTCGGACTAAGATTGCACGGTATTACAGTACAGAAGTAAGACTAGGGCCGGGTCAATATGGTTCGGCCGAGGATGTTGTGAGAGGCTTAAACGTAAGTTTAAGAAACTCAAACCTTACGAATGATTTAGTATATGAAATCGTAAACAACCCTGCACATACACTAATCCTAAAATCAAAGACTAACAGACGTCTTAAAGAACATAGAAAGTTCAAAATTCTAACCAACGGCCGATATAGCGCAGCCTTCCAAAGAGACACATTTCACGAGACACAGTATAACTTGTCCAGATTAATGTATCAATTGAAGATGGAGAAATTGGCTGAAAGGTCCCCAGACATGTGCTATATTTACAGTAATATAGTGGAGCACCAGTTTGTTGGGGATACCCAGGCACGCCTGCTGCGCATTGCTCACATCCCCAACCATAGAGGAAGGAGTTTGAGTATTACATATGACAGACCCCATTATGTGAATGTCGCAACTAATTTAATAACCAATATCACAATATATATAAGAACGATTGAGGGCGAAAACTTCCCATTCGGTAACGGGAGCTTAACAGTGAAGCTACACTTTCGACGCACTGAGTTATAATGGATAGAAAGCCTTTCACCGTCTATCGAGGGATGCGATACCAGCGCGGTAGTGGACTTGGATCCATTTTTTATCCATACTACGTACGGCTGTTCCTTTGCTGAAGAGGGGTGCCAGATACCTTGGAAGGAAAGCGCTACAATCAGGCCTTAACACTGCAGAAGACATATTGGCCGGGGCTAAACCTAAAGAAGCTCTAAAAAAACATTTAAAGCGTACACGGAACGAAATCATCAAAGATGCAAAGAGAAAAATGCGTGGTGGGGAAGAAGAAGAGGGCTCCCCGGAAGAAGAAGGGGTCACGTGGTATTAAACGTAAAAGGCTATCAAAAAAGAAATGCTGTAAGCGAATGAAACCTATGGTTGACCACTTTTTTGACTGATATAAGCTAAGGATATTGATCTCATGAATCATAGTTTGTTTACCACTTGTCGAGAGAGGAGTCACTATTTCGCCATGGCACGCTTCATCCACCCATGTAGTTCACAATGCTGTAAATCGGAGCTGTCCTTTTTTGAGCTCCCGCCAACCCAGGTTTCTATTGAGCACAGTGACTTTATTACAATTAACCCTTTAAACACAATTAGTTCCCCGACTGCACCTATAGAATTCGTGATACCCAGCTCAGGTCCTTACTTTTTTGATCCAAGCTGTGTGCACATGTACGCTAAGCTACGTATAGCCCATTCTGATGGAACGGTCTGCGATGACAAATATGCTGTATACCCTGAAACAAACTTTCTGCACGCCATATTCAACCAGTGTGACGTATATTTAAATCAGACCAACATATCGGCAGGCACGGGGTACTATCATCTACGAGCCTATTTGGAAAATGTCCTCAACTTTTCCAAAGAAGCGAAGGCTACCTTTTTAAGTGCGGAGGGATATTATCAAACTAAAGATGAAAATAGTATAAAGGACAAATTTAAAAATTCTAAAAAGAAAATATACGAGTGTTTTGGACGGTTGCACACAGATTTCACTTTCCAGGAGAAGTTGCTTGTGAACGGGGTGGATATGAAAATAAAGCTCACCCGCACGAGTCCTGAGATCTGCTTAAATCTGGATGTGAATCAAGAAGAGGGTGCAAAGTCCGTTGTGGTTCACATTATGGACACATACCTCCGCGTACGGCGAGTGAAATTAAGTTCACCAAAACAACTAGAAATTGAGAAAAATTTACTAAACGCTACAGTGAAATATCCTATTAACAGAGTGCAGATCAAACTATATACGGTTCCTGCAGGGTTGGCATCGAAGCAGATAGAAAACATTGCCCTGGGAAATCTTCCTAAAAGGATATTAATCGGCATGCAGGACCACGCTTCGGTGAATGGAAAATATAAAAAGAGTGCCTTTAAATTCGAGAATTTCGGACTTAAAAATATAACTCTATACGTTAATGGCACTGCTTTGGGTGGAACAATGGGTACGGACTATTCATCAGACGCTGTGTTACCGCTTTGTGCCAGAGCCTATAGTAATCTGACCCATATTGCAGGTGATTGTGATGAGCTTGGTAATGGGGTAACGCAGGAAGAATTCATTGATCAATTTAACCTTTACCCGTTTGACATTACACCTGACTTATCTGCTAGCGTAAATACCCATTTAACACCACAGCAGAGCGGAAACATCTCAGTGCGGCTGGAATTCGCCAAGCCTATAGACGCTCCTATTAGTGTACTAGTATATCTCGAATCGCAAGCCCTAATAGAAGTAGATAGATTTAGAAGCGTTATCACTGACTTTTAAAATGGATGCTAATACACTTCAGAAAGTAATGGAGCGAGTCACACGTTCCAAATTTATCGGCGTGTTTGCGAAGAATGAAACATTGAGTTTGCCAAGTACGCGAGAATGCGGTAGTCTTATTGTGAACACAGACATCATCGGTAATGAAGGGATTCACTGGATCGCTGTCTATTTTAAAAATAGACAGCGCCTGTACTATTTTGATTCACTCGGTACTCAACCCTGGAGTGATCCTATTATTGTAAAATTTCTCGCTCAGTTACATATTCCCGAAGTTGTGTGGACCCCATTTCGCATGCAAGGATATTTTACTAATGTTTGCGGAATGTACTGCGTCTCATTTCTCATGCATATGTCAAATGATAAAGAATTTATAAATTTTTTAAATTTATTTGACCCGTGTCACACTCGCCGAAACGATGAAATGGTATGCAGACAGATAAAAAACCGTTTTCCAATTGTACGTACTCGTTGTATATTATAATGTTTTTGTTCGTATATTTGTAACGATATATTCTGTAGCGTTTATTGTACTGATTTCTTTCATTTAATAAATTTATGAAAATATATTGTCTTCTTATCCCAAAAAGATCGAAAAACACTTACATTATTTCGGTGTGACATTGTTGACTGATCAGTATATCCTCCCTATTCCGAGATTCTTCAAAAGATTGTATAACACGTGTCAAATCCTCATCGGACCTTAAAGGAATAATGCTTTTAAAACATATACAGAGTATACAGACAGATCCCCATTATGTGAAGATATCTTTGGTTCGAGGAGTGAACGCCATAAAAATTTCGATTTTAGCATAATGGGGATAACCAAATAACACTGATTGACATTTTTGGCGAGTATCTATTTGACGAGATACTACAACTCTCCATATATATATAAAATTCTAATTATAGACACTTACATTTCTATGGTAGTCCC
>JAJOZX010003668.1:0-20000 GCA_023014485.1 Bathynomus jamesi | reverse complement strand
GCTTAAACACTAAATCGTTTAAACATGAATAAATTTGAACGTTAACAAAGAATAATTTGTTATATTAAATCAAACAAACAGATCGAAAATATCTCAATTTTTGGAGGAGTTAGTACAATCTAAAGTTGGGTGTACTTTTTTGTGGGACATATGGTATATGTATTTATATATATCAGGTTTTACTGCTGGCTTTGTTATAAAACAAAATAATATCTGAATCTATGTTCAGTATAAAATGTAAATATACTAGGGGCACTCAATATATTTTGCTCCACCTTTTTCTTAGCTGAATAATAGGCATTGGACTGAAATGTCTTTTGGGCCGTAAGTTTGAACTTTCTGATTTTGAACCTCCCCTCCTTGTACCAAAACCGCTTTTAAACGTCTTTGTATAAAACCGCTTTTAAACGTCCTTGTATAAAACCGATGGTTAACGCAGTTTCGAAAATGGCGTCTGACAGTGATGTGCGTCGTAAACAGAGAGCTGTTATTGAGTTCTTAACCGCAGAGAAGGAAACAGTTGGAAATATTTACAAACGTCTACAAAACGTTTACGGAGATGCTGTTGTTGATCGAAGCACAGTTGGACGCTGGTCTAAACGTGTGAGATCATCGGAGAGAGGGAGAGCCAGCCTCGATGATGAGCCACGCAGCAGTCGACCGGCATCGGCTGTGACATCTCACACTGTGCAACGTGCTAACAACATCATTCGATCAAATCGGCGCGTCACATACAAGGAGCTATCACTGGAGCTAGGAATTAGTGAAGGAAGTGTAAATACGATAATTCAGCAACTGGGATACTCAAAAGTGTGTTCACGGTTTGTTCCTGGCCAACTGACTGAAGATCACAAAGCCCAAAGAAAAGAAATTGACTCTGACGAAATTGCTTATTCTGATACGAGACAGAAGGGGATGACTTCCTTTCACGAATTGTGACTGGGGATGAGACTTGAGTACACCACTTTGAACCTGAAACAAAACGCCAATCCATGGAGTGGCATGACGCAGACTCCCCACACAAGAAAAAGTTCAAAATGGCTCCCTCTGCAGGAAAAGTTATGGCCACCATCTTCTGGGACATAAAAGAGGTGATTCTGGTGGACATTATGAAGAAAGGACAAACAATGAACTCAGAGGCATATATTGCTACCCTACACAGACTCCAGAGACGTATAAAGCGAGTTCGACCGGAAAGGAAACTGGAAGACGTCCTTCTTTTGCACGATAACGCAACACCACAAAACAGTTTGCAAACAAGAGAGGCCATCACAAAAATGCGCTTGACTGTGTTACCCCACCTTCCATACAGACCGGATCTGGCACTTTCAGACTTCCATTTGTTGAGTGACGATGAGGTTGTTGAGGAGGTTAAGAGGTGGCTCCAGCGGAACCCAGCGGACTTTTATCAGCAAGGAATAAAGGTGTAGGAAAGCCGTAGAAAAGGATGGCGACTCTGTGGAAAAATAAAAACTTGTAAAAAAGGTATGTAACTACTTCTGTAAAAAAATTTTGGAACTTACAAGGAAACTTGGAAAGAAAAAAAAAAGATGGGGCAAAATATATTGAGTGGCCGTCGTATAAATAAATAAATGAATCAATAAATAAATACAGGGGGGGAATGGGTAGTGCAAGTCATGGAATTTGCTCAGGGCACAATAATGCCTACCAACGCTCTGTTTTTATACATTGAAACTGCGGTTCGTTGAGGTTTACCAATACCATGAACACTGTCATCACGTCCGAAAGTTTTTTTTTTAGTTTATACAAGACCATTTTTTATTTACTTCATTGACCTCCCCCTTGTTAATATATATCCCCTTCTTGAATTTATATTTAATTATTCATTTATGTTTCGTTAGTAATATGTAAACCAGTGATGAATGGAAATAATTATGTTCTAAAGACATTTGTCAATGAGTCAGCCAACCAATCACCGCTCACTCACTAAACATTCATTCATAAAATGTTACAACCGTTTGTTGTACACACAACAAATATATGCCAGGTGTCGCTATCTGTTCTCAAGAGTGGCCTACGAGTAATGAGTCCAACTGTACATAAATTAACAAACAATAGACAGAGAGATAAATGAATAAATGAAATAATTGTAAACACGTTCAAATACTAAATATGAAATAATTACTACAAGCAATTATGGAAGCATTTTGAATTTAATATAGTAAGCGATTCTGTAAAGTTTTAGATATTTCTGAATTTACCTTAATATGAATTTACGTTATCCGATGGTTAAGTTCAACAAATGATAACTAGAAATGATGATTGTGATAATTTTAAGTATGAAATGTGATTAGAATTTCGATTGTGCTTTCAACCAATTATGAATTTCTGATGGTGTAATTTTGTAAGTACTTTTCTAAGAACTTTAATAATTTATCAATTAGGATGAACTAATGGAACAACTGACAAAGTTTATATTCGGATCATAGACAAGAATGAAAATGAGTGAGTGAAAGCAGTACTCAGTAAATAATATGGATCACCTGAAGATCAGAGCCTCCATGTTCTTGTTTTTTGCTTTACAGTACCAAATGTAATAATAAATTAAATTGAATGCCCGGTTACGTCAACTGTACGCCCTTGACGATTGGTTAGGTTGTCATATTTTCGTTAGTTTTAACGAAGATATCATTTGGTAATTGAGGCTTGAGGCCCTGATCTTCAGGTGATCCAATATATATATATATATATATATATATATATATACATTTAAACTGCAAACACGCAGTATAATTAACGTAAAGAACGACGCTTGTATAGGAGAATATTCCGCGCAAGATGAGAGAGAGAGAACGAAACAAATGAAAAAATGAGGTAACCACCCTGGAATCGAACCCGGGATCTTCCGATTGCCGGTCAGATATGATAACCATTACACCATGGGCCTCACCATGGGCGTGAGGCCCATGGTGTAATGGTTATCATATCTGACCGGCAATCGGAAGATCCCGGGTTCGATTCCCGAGTGGTTACCTCATTTTTTCATTTGTTTTGTTCTCTCTCTCTCATCTTGCGCGGAATATTCTCCTATACAAGCGTCGTTCTTTACGTTATATATATATATATATATATATATATATATATAATATAATATTTGAATTCCTTACTGATTTTTTCTTTAAAAATGGTTTTCCACGGGATCTTGTAGGAGGTGTTATTGGAAAATTTCTTAATGATGTATATTCCCCCAACCTTATCCCAACGTATGATGTTCCAAAGAATTGTAAATATCTTGTTTTACCTGATCTCTACCATTTTAACACTTTTGTGAAAAAGCAATTGTTGAGTGTTGTGAGGAAATTTTATTTTCACACTGATTTTAAGATTGCTTTTGTAAATAATAATACCCTTGGATGTTTTTTCCAATGTAAAGACAAAATCCCCCCTGCAATGAGCTGTTCTGTTGTTTATTTGTTTACCTGTCCTGGGTGTTCCCAGGGGAACTACGTTGGCAGTACAGTTCGTTCTTTGCAGGCGAGATTTTGCTCCCATATAGGTATTAGCCATAAGACAGGGAAAGTTTTGTCGAAAAAGGAACAGTCTGCTATTAGAAATCATTCTATCAAGTGTAAGGTTGACATTTCTGTTAACAATTTTAAAATTCTTAAATCATTAAAATGCACGTCCTCCCTCCGTATTTACGAATCTTTGTGTATTAAATTTTTGAACTCCAGTTTAAATATTGATTCTAGCTGTTACCCCCTTTATATTAATTAGAATAACTACATACTACAAAATTTTCCCTTGTGACCCTGTCTCCTTTTCGCCTCAGTTTTTGTGGCTGTCAAGTGAGCATGGTATGTTGGTTTACTCTTGTGATTTTTCGTTTAACTTTTTATTCTGTTTAACTTTTTATTAGTAAAGTTTTTTAACTATTTTACGTTTGAATGTTTTTAATTTTAAGTTTTATTTTTATCACTCGTATATTTTTGTCATTTATATAATTTTTACTTTTGATTTGATTTTGGCTTATGCCTGTTTCTGCTTTGTAATTTTTAATTTTTATTCTTGAACAGTTTTAATTTTGTACTTTAAATTAGTTTTAGTTCTCGACATTCATATATTTTTGTCAGGTATTAATTTTAGCTTTTATTTATTAGGCCTTGAAAATGGGTAGAGTTGCCCGAAACGTCGGCTGCAGCCAAATATAATGACTTTTTTGCTCTACGTCTTCGTTTTTATCCTAAAGGTATATATATATATATATATATATATATATATATATATATATATTACAGGCTATGTCTGATTCCAGGCTATATAAAAATAGCCTTATCTTCTCAGTCAATTGGGCTACGTTGTAGCCAATGTCGTAACACCGCTCCCCGTTGATCAGCGAAGTTAAGCGACATTGGGTCTGGGTAGTAGTTGGATGGGAGACCATCCTCCGTGTCCAGATTATGTAGCGACCCGTGGTTCGGATCCTACGTAAAGCTGTAGGTCCCCTCCGTTCCCCTCCGTCATATGACTTTAGATGTTGCGAAGGAGGTTAAACAATCTCATTAAAAAGTCCTTGCCAGTTTATAAATAGATTAAAAATACCAAATCAATTTGGAAATTGCCTGAAATTTTGCGACTTTTTTAAGAAATTGCCTAGTCAAATTCTGAAACAGCGTTTGAACATCTTTGTAGTCAAAATGAAACTGGTTTTTAATACTTTGTATATTGTAAATATAAATTAAAAGTTAAGAAAGTTTATATTATGAACTTTGCGTTTTGACTATCGCTTAGTATGGGAATACTTGTCACTGAATAGATTTAAGCCAGGGTTCGAAATCAGGGGGAGGGGGGGTCAGGGGGGGGTTTGACACCCACAGATCTACATGGGACCCATGGAAAGGTGTTGTCCAAGGGAACCTGGGATGGGTGCTGTAAAAACCCCTATAAATATTTATATGTAGTTTGTTAATTTTCTATTTCTAAACCTTTCGAGATAAAATTTATATGAAACATGTGTAGCCAGGCCCGCAGGCCTATGCTATAGTAAGCTTATAATGCATTGTACTACCACAATGTATTACAGTAAGTTTAAGAAGTCTGAAAGTAAAGATTCGTTAGTGCACATGGACAGAATTCTATATTGATTTTTATACAGGGAGATAGAGCAAAATAAAATACGGATCACCCGAAGATCAGGGCCCCAATGTATTCTTGTTTTCTGCTTTACAGTACCAAATATAATAAAAAATTAAATTGAATGCCCGGTCAGGTCAACTGTACGCCCTTGACGATTGGTTAGGTTAAGTCGTGATATTTTCGTTAGTTTTAACGAAGATATTATTTGGTAATTGAAGCTGGGGGCCCTGATCTTCAGGTGATCCAAAAATAAGAATACTTTACTCTGTAGCTTTTTCCTCGCAAATTTATATTTTTCGAGTTATTTGCCTTTTCAAATTTGCTATTATCTTCATCTACATTTACGTTAATAATAAAATAATAAATAAAATTTCTTAATTTTAAATTTGCTAACAATTTGGTTTAGGTTTTAAAGCGCCGTAATAATTGAATGCCCGGTTAAGTCAACTGAATGCCCGGTTAGGTCAACTGTACGCCCTTGACGATTAGTTAGGTACAGTATATCAAAGTTAGTTTTATAGGAGCTATTGAAGAATAGGGACCCCAGCCTTCTTTAGTTAGCTTTATAAGACTAACTAACGAAAATATCATGACCTAACTTAACCAATCGTCAAGGGCGCACAGTTAACCTAACGATTGGTTAGGTTAAGTCGTGATATTTTCGTTAGTTAGCCTTATAAGCCTAACTAAAGAAGGCTGGGGTCCCTATTCTTCAATAGCTCCGTTTTATATATATATATATTTATATATATATGTGGTGCTTTCCTGTTAACAGGAATACCCAACCGCCCGCCATCATCTGGATTCGTATCTTGCGGAATTCATGTGGCGACAACGTACCGAAAGCAGCGACGTTTTTTCTGCGATTTTAGATGACATAAAGACATTTTGGCCCCCTACTAACTGATTATCGCTTACATATTAACTAATTTCATTTAAATGATTAATAAATTCGGTACTTACGTATTATCGGAACTACCAAACTGTTTATGATTTACTTTTGCTCTCGGCATTTTCGTTTAAACTAACGAAAATATCACAACTTAACCTAACCAATCATCAAGGGCGTACAGGTGACCTAAACGGACATTCAATTGACCTAACCGGGCATTCAATTAACCTAACTGGGCATTCAGTTGACCTAACCAGGCATTTTCTGTTAAATTAACCTGTTAGGTTAATTCAATGCCCGGTTAGGTTAATTCAATGCCCGGTTAGGTCAATTGAATGCCCGGTTAGGTCAATTGAATGCCCGGTTAGGTCACCTGTACGCCCTTGATGATTGGTTAGGTTAAGTTGTGATATTTTCGTTAGTTTAAACGAAAATGACGAGAGCAAAAATACATAACAAACAGTTTGGTGGCGGGCGGTTGGGTATTCCCGTTAACAGGAAAGCACTATATATATATATATATATATATATATATATGATATATATGCGTAGCTATAACTAACACATTTTTGGTGAAAGTTGTTTAAAATTAATCGAAACCTACGTGAAAATTCTGACCCCCCCCCCCCCCCCAACACATTGCCCTATTTCAAACACTGATTTAAGTTCTTTGTCATTGTGTTTTATCACTGGTATTGTTGCACTTTGAAAGAAGATTGAACATTTAGAGTGACTGTTTTAAAGTGGAGCAACCGTTTACTGAAGTTCTTATGGAAAAGATGATCTCTAACGAGAAATATAGCATATAGCACAAAGAGAAGTACGAAAAGGTTTTGAAGTTGTCAAAGACAAGAAACACTCATCATCATTGAATAAAACTGTCTTTAAAGGAGAGTTGTTATTACTGTCGAGCGGGGTTTTTTTGTGCCGCTCGAACGTAGGAAACGACGATGGACTCTAATTTCGGAGGTGGTCCCTTCGTTTGGAGTCGGAGTTGTTGTTGTTTAGCCGATCAGCCCACCCTGATCGAGCAAGCCGGCGGCACGCAGGTAACCGATCGCCTTCTCTGGAGTGGACCATAGGTTCAGCGCACTAGTGATGTTGTGTTCGTTGTTGTGCTAGAGCGGTACAGTCTGTCATAATATGTTCAATTGTTTGTGGTGTGTCCTGGCACAGGTGGCAGGTGTCGTCTGTGGAGTTGTCTAGTCTGTGTTTGTCTTTAAGTTGGGGTGATGTTCACATCGGAATCGTGCTAAGTTAACTCGATCCGATCTGCTCAGGCTGGTCTCTAGCCTGTCAATGGCCGCATTCGGACCGAGTCGTGTCAGTGCTTTGTGGGTTAGGTGTGTGTGTGTGTGTGTGTGTGTGTTTTCTGTACTGTGTGATGTCTGTGTGGCGTGGTATGGAATGGAGTATTTGGTTATAATGTCTCTCTGGTGTTACCTTAATGGTGCGAGGTGTCGGTGCATGATTGTACATGTAGTGGCAAGGGTGTTGTGGGTTAGTTGTCGTTGCTGCCATGAATTTTGTTCCCCTCATGTCTAAATGTTCCCTAACTTTCAGTATTTTTGTTTCTGTGTGCAGGTGTTCTATTGGTGTTGTTTGAGTGCATCCTGTAATGATACGAAGTGCGTTGTTTTGTATTGTCTGTAAGGTGTTTGTGTGTTTTAGAGATAATGGGTGCCCAGCATGGGCTAGCATAGTCCATAACTGAGCAAATATATTGTTTGTATATGAGTGATGTTGTTTCCTGCTGGTGTCCAAAGTTTGTGCCTGTTAGTACTCTAAGCGTGTTAAGTCTTGACGTACATTTGTTTTTAATGTCCTGAATGTGGTTTGCAAAAGACAATGATGTGTTGTATGTGACCCTAAGTATTTTGGTCCTGTGAATGTGTGCCATGTTGTTGTTGTGTAGTGTAAGCTGTGGAGTTATCTGGTGTTCTTTTGTGTTGCTTGTAAGCAAGGTGATGGTTGATTTTGTGGACGCTACTTTGAGTCTATTGTTTGTGAGCCAGTCTTATATACTGTTTATGTATGTTTGTAGGTTATTTGTAGCGGTGTCGATGTTGTTGTGGGTGGATGTTAGTGATGTCATCTGCATATGATGATAAGGTATGAGTGTTGGAATGTCATGCATGTATAAGTTGAACAGTGTTGGTGAAAAAACAGAGCCTTGAGGGACCCGTTCGAAAAAAAGCTTATTTTTGGATGACTTGCCGTTAAATGTGACATGTGAGTATCTTCCTGAAAGATTGTTGCTCAGCCACCTTTTGGTGTTATTGTGCATGTTTGTGTTGAGCATTTTGTTTATGAGAGGGAAGCGTGGGATAGCATAAAATGCTTTACTAATATCTATTGTTGCTAATAGTGTACGTTAAGCTGGTCGTCTGGAGTTGATGCCATCCATGATATGCTGCGTGAGGTTAGTGAGTAATGTCGTGGTTGAGTGGTGAGGTCTGAATCCATGTTGAGTAGGCGATAGTGGTATGTGTGGGTTGGTGATTTGTAAGATGTCTTTCTGTTACTTTGGAAGGTGTGCATAGTAAAGTAATGGGTCTATAGGAAGCTGGTTCTGTTGGATTTTTGTTTGGTTTGAGTAGTGTAATAATTTTACCTTGTTTCCATATGTCAGGAATAATACAGTGTTGGTATGAATATGTGCTGATATTTGTGAGAGCTAGTATTCCCTGTGGGCCCAAGTGTTTAAGGTGTATGTTAGATATGTTGTCTGGTCCAGTAGCCTTCGAATTCTTAATGTTTTTGATGATCTTGGTGGTCTGGTCTGTATTGAAGGGTGTAATGGTCGTGTCGAGTCTGTAGGTTTTCTTGTGTCTGGCTGTTTGTCTGTCTGCGTGTTTCTGGTTGTTGTCTCTGTTTAAGTGACTTATCTTTGCGTAGTGATTAACTAGAATGTTAGCTTGTTGTGTATATGTTGAGATATTATTTTGGCTGCGACAGATAGCCGCGTGTGAGGTGTGAATGCCGCTGTTAGAGCGGGTAATGCTGTTTATAGTCTTGTTAGCCTGGATGTATCTGTGGAGTGGTTTAGTGTTATGAATTCCCTAAATGTTTGTTGTTTTTCTTTGAGTTTGTTGTTTATTCTGTGTTGAGCTGTTGTATCTGCTGTTTTATGGCTTCTGTGTGTGGGGTTTGTGTGTTATGTTTGAGGTTGTTACGTTGCCTTATGAGGTGGGCTATTTCTCTAGTGTATTTGGGTTGTATTTCCTAATGTTCCCCTTGGGTATGTATTTGTTTGTATTGCTGATGATCTGATTAAATGTCTTGAGTGTTGTATTGATGTTTATGATGGGTGTGCTGTTTAATGTGGTGAATTGTTCCTCACTCTGTATTTTGAACTGTTCCCAATCAGCTTTCTTGTAATTTCTGTAAGTGTGCCTAAGGCTGTTGGGGTAGAGTGTAGAACGTATTATAATGATGATGGGCAGGTGGTCTGATGATAATTGTTTTTCTGTTCTCTAGTGTGTTATGTGTTGCTAGTGAGGGGGAACAGAACGTTATGTCTGGGGAGGAGTTTGAGTATCCTGCTTGATGTGGTATGTGTGTATGTTCTTCTGTATTGTTAAGAATGAATAGGCTGTTTAGTTGTGTGGCTATATTGGCGCCTCTGGTATTACTTTGGTTGTGCAGGTACCAACTAGTGTCTTTAGCGTTGAAGTCTCCTCCTAAGATGACATTAGTGAGAGAGGCCAGATTGTGTAACTGTGGATTGTAATTGGCTGGCACCTGAGGTGAACTATCTGGTGGGATGTAAATGTTGATGAATGTGGTTTTGTGTTTTGCGCGTGTTTTAATGTTAACTGGCTGTATTTCTATCGTGTTATCTGCTTGGATTGTATTTGTAATGTTTGGGTGGCATCAGTGTAGCTAATGCTTTTACGTATGTAATTGATGAGTCCACCCCCGTGCAGGGTTGGCCTGATTGGACCCGACCCACTTGTCCCCAGTGAGTTTTTTCAGGAAAAGCCCACCTGTAGAAACCCAATTAAAACCCACTCAAGCGGGGTTTTTCAGATATTTTAAAACAATTAGTTACTGTAATAAGCTAATAAAAATACTGTAGTATAACGGTCAATACCATGTATTTAAGAGTCATTGCAGTCATGTAGGACTTTGTTTTATTAAATAAATAACAAAAGCACAAAACTCAACTCAACTTCAACTTTATTTTTAATTAAAACTGAACTCCAAACTATTTCATTTTATTAAATGAAGTGCCCTGTAAAAGTAATAAACTAATTAAATTTGATAGTAATCATAGTTAAGTATTTATTTATTAAGCACTGGCACATCTCAAAGTAATCACACTTCATCTTCATTCAGTTCACTTCCACTACGCAAATATTTGTATATTTTGACCAGCTTTCCTGCTTTTTCTGTCCTAAGCTTGTTGCGTAACTTGGACCAGATGTGTCCAAATGATGAGAAACTCTCTCAATGGCAGCTGAACTTGGGGTGCAACTCAGTAGATGTTCACAAAAGTTAGAAATCTTCCTTACCAATAGCATTTCTTTTTGCAGTTTGTACTTTCTTCAATTGCCACCAAGTAGAGGAAGACTTTCTATACAGTTCAATGACTTGATTATTAAACATTCATACTGAGAAAAGGTTCGTCTTTTTTTTTGAAAGCCAGAAAATATGCTAGATATTGAGGCTTGTTGCTGATTATCCAGTGTTCTGCTGCCATTGCTTGCTCTTCATCAAGTTCTGCTCCTGTTAATAAATAAATAAATAAATATATATATTATATATATATATATATACACACACACACACACACATATATAATATATATACAGGGTGTCCCGTAAGTCTGGAACCATGGGGCAAAATGATAAAAACGGCAATAAAAACGCCAAAGAGACTTTTGGGGACTGTTTGTGAAATGAGCGAGGATGGTAGCGGCTGTGTCATCCTCGGTGGATGTCCTCGGAGGTCCACTGCGTGGTTTATCTCCTATGGATCCCTTTTTCCTGAACTTTGCTACAAGTTTGCCGACACAGCTGTGTGTTATCGGCGCGCGGTCTGGATGCAATCTGCTAAATTCCTCAGCGACCTCCCTCTGACTCCGATTTCCTACAAGCAGAATTACCTGGATGCCTTCTTCCCTACTCAAAGTCATCATGGGCACTTGCATAAACGGAAAACCATGAATTACTTATTTTACCCTATGGTTCCAGACTTATGGGACACCCTGTATCCCCACGTTCGCCTGATTTAACTCTACCTGACTTTTACTTTTGGAGCTACCTGAAGGATGTAGTGTACAGTAGAAAACCAGCCACACTTCAAGAAATAAGGAATGAAATTGAACAGTCGTTTGCAGCTATCCCAGCAGTTAACTTGCTGAACGTTTGTCATTCAGTTGTTCGCCGCTGTCAACAGTGCCTAGAAGCAAACGGTGGTCAACTTCAAAATCTGCGATAGTTCACCATGTGCCACAAACTAGTGCTTCTGTACACACCAAATGAATACATTTTCTGAGGTTTGTAATGGGTTGTTTTTCTTTCCTAAAATGTGTGTACATCTTTTATATATATATATATATGGGAATGAACTCAGAATGGTTCCCTAAGTTTTTTATGATACACACAGACGGTGCATGGAACAAGGAACTCTTCTGGGATAATTAAATCCACTATAGTCCGAATAAGTAATGGTAAATGACAAATACCATAGTTTTTCTGTTTCATGATGCAAGCCCGACGTGGGCAACGGGTCTCTCGCAAAGAGGTCCCATAAATATAGCTTCCCTCACCAGCTATCTGCAAAGCAGACAGGATCCAGCTTTGGGACATGGATCTAGGGTTTAAAGCAGCCTAGCCCCACTACATTTAGAACCTCAATATAAGTAAAAGACTCGTTGCATTCACGTCGGATTGAATAAATCAAAGAAAAAGGGGTAACTATTATATTTTTAGCCAAAACCAAAACTTAAACCTCAACTGGCAGAATTGAGCATCCACTTTTCAAGGCACATAACATGTCCGTTTCATGATGGGAATGAACTCAGAATGGTTCCCTAAGTTTTTTAAACCCTAGATCCATGTCCCAAAGCTGGATCCTGTCTGCTTTGCAGATAGCTGGTGAGGGAAGCTATATTTATGGGACCTCTTTGCGAGAGACCCGTTGCCCACGTCGGGCTTGCATCATGAAAAAGAAAAACTATGGTATTTGTCATTTACCATTACTTATTCGGACTATAGTGGATTTAATTATCCCAGAAGAGTTCCTTGTTCCATGCACGGTCTGTGTGTATCATAAAAAACTTAGGGAACCATTCTGAGTTCATTCCCATCATGAAACGGACATGTTATGTGCGTTGAAAAGTGGACGCTCAATTCTGCCAGTTGAGGTTTAAGTTTTGGTTTTGCTAAAAATATAATAGTTACCCCTTTTTCTTTGATTTATTCAATACGACGTGAATGCAACGAGTTTTTTACTTACATTGAGGTTCTAAATGTAGTGGGGCTAGGCTGCTTTAAACTCTAGATCCATGTCCCAAAGCTGGATCCTGTCTGCTTTGCAGATAGCTGGTGAGGGAAGCTATATTTATGGGACCTCTTCGCGAGAGACCCGTTGTCCACGTCGGGCTTGCATCATGAAAATGAAAAACTATGGTATTTGTCATTAACCATTACTTATTCGAACTATAGTGGATTTAATTATCCCAGAAGAGTTCCTTGTTCCATGCACGGTCTGTGTGTATCATATATATATATATATTAGCCTACGGTTAACCAATTTGATGTTACCGGTTTATAGCGTAAAGTTGGCACTATAATAATGATGATGGTTAATTGATTGATAATGATTGATTGTTAATGATAAGGCTGGAGTCCAATTTATAGTCTCTTCAGGGTCACCAATTTATAGTAGTCTACGGATCACCGATTTGATGTGGCTAAGAAAGTAGGCTTACTATAATTACTGAATTAAATTATATGAAATTAGGGTCACCAATTTGGGCCTACTACCCAAATAAACAATATATAATAACGAGAGAGAAATTACTTTGTTGTTTTGTGTTTAATTAGGAAAATAAATCAATTATTTGTTCACAGCGATTAACAGTTCAATAAAGGTATTTATAATAATTAACAATTATATAACGGCATTTACACTATGCTAAAGATAGCCGAGTATTAGCAATAAGAAATGGTTATACAGCCTAATTGTTAAGTAAGTACAATGATGATAAACACTAATTTAGGTAGGCTAATGAGATATGCCGAGTGAACACAGAATAAATACTGAAACCTATTGATAACAGAAATAATGGAAGTACGGTACGGCACAGTATATGGTTTAGGTCGGCAAAGTGTAATGCATTAAAGGATCACATAAACAATGAGATGCAAGATAAGTAAATTACACGAGTGAACACAATAACGGGGTGATACAAAATTACGGTATTGGTACTACGCTTGCATAGGCTTACTGCGGTCTTAATGAAAGAGTTAGTTTTCCGGTTGTTTGTGTACACTTTTGCGTATAGCCTAATCCCGACGCTACGATTACACTGTGTCGGCTTCGCAGGAATTGCTTAACACGAAGGCAAGGTAGCTTACCGTAAATGATGAATACTCTGGAGATTGAAGAACTATTTGAATGTTGACCATATTGCGTTCGCCCTTGCTGACCTTGGAGACTGTAGACCTGGTGAAGGTTTGAATGTATTGCGTTTCGGCCTTGTTTACCTTGGAGACTGTAGGGGGCCTGTCGAGATACTTGTTGAACGGGCGCCGATCGAAGTGTGGTGAAGGATGAGTGGAGAGCAAAGTGGAGTTGTAGCTTGCAGCCTAAAGGAGGTTTACGGACTTGGGCTTTGAAGGGTACTTCTGTAGTCAGGTTAACCTTGCCGGCGAGAGGATGAATGTTGACAGCCGGTAGCGACTTGGGGTAAGAGGCCAACAGAACGCCTACAGCAGTGATGTTGTTTCTTGCAGGATGGAACTATAGAGTCGCCTCAAGTGTTACTTCGTTTCTTGAGTGGTTGAAATGTGACTTGAAGGACTGAGGCCGGCTGGGGTCGAAGCGACGCTACGTGAGGTGAGATTTACGTGAAGTAAAGAGCGGAGTGAGGGCGAATTCCATTGAACTCTGCCTTATATAGGCTCGTAAGACTAATTTTCGCGAGCCTTTTCGGGAAGACACAAGCCCCCTTTTGTTTCTATTTCCTTGAACACCACGTGTGTTTTTCGCTTCCTGATGATTCTAAGATGTCTGAAAACGGCGAGGAAGAAGGAATTTCTGTCTATTTCTTTGTCTGCCCTCTACATATATATATATGGGCTACGTCGTGGCCCATGTCGTAACACCACTTCCCAGATATCAGCGAAGTTAAGCGACATTGGGTTTACGTAGTAGCTGAATGGGAGACCGTCCTCTGAGCCCAGATTATGTAGCGACCCGTGGTTCGGAACCCACGTAAAGCTGTAGGTCCACTCCGTCATATAAACTTAGATGTTGCAAAGGAGGTTAAAGAACCCCAATTAAAAAAAAAAATATATATATACATAATATATATATACACAGGGTGTCCCATAAGTCCGGCATCATAGGAGAAATTCATATTCTTCTATTTCTGCAAACCATAATTCATATTTTTCTTATGCTCGGGATGCCAATTTCCCGTCCACCATTCTGTTCAGTGACGAGGCTGTTTTTTATGGAAATGGTGAGGTAAATCGACAGAACACTCGCTACTGGTCTCCAAACAACCCTCACTGGTATACCTCTTCAAAGGAACAAGGTGCATCTCGGGTGATGGTATGGTGTGGCATTTGGAAGGATCGCATCATATCATAGGCCACCTCTTTTTCGATGAACATGTCACTGGAGGAACCTACCTACGTATGCTCAAGGAAGAAGCATTTCCGAGTGTCTTGAACGAAGAAGGAAATTTCCCAACATGGTTCCAGCAAGACAGCGCTCCTGCACATTACAGCACCCAAGTAAGAGAATAATTGTACCAACCATACCCTGGTCATTGGATAGGACGTCGAGGGCCTGTGGAATGGCCAGCTAGACACCCGGACATCACGCCACTAAATTTTTATCTCTGAGGCCACTTGAAAGCGCTGGTATACGCAGAGAAAATTAGGAGTATTGAACATTTGCGGCAGCGCATTATTGGGGCATGTAAAACCATTACTTCTGACATCATTCACCGTGTGCTTGCTGACTGGGTATCACGTCTGAATTTGTGTATTGAAAACAATGATGGACATTTTGAGCACGTTCTGTACATAAAAGCTTTTGTTTTGCCTTTTTTTATTATTTTTCCTATGATGCAGGACTTATGGGACACTCTGTATATATATATAATATATATATATATATAAATATATATACATATATATATATATATATATAATTATAATATCTAGATATATATAATATATATAAAAACAATATATATAATATATATAAACATATATGTATAATATATAAAATATATATATAATATAAAAAATATATATATAATATATATAAATATATAATATAATATATAAAAAATATATATATATATATAAATAATATATAATAATATATATAAATATATATATAATATATAAATATATATTATATAATATATAAATATATATAGGGTGTTTCAAAAGTCCCTCATTATTTTTAAAATTTTATTAAAATAGCAATTACAAGAGGAACCAAATGACAATTTGGTTGCTGAGTCTACGATTCATGAGAATTTTGATGGCATCAAACTTGGCTTCATAAGTCTACTGGAAAGTCACTGGTACACCTCAACGTGGGCACCGTCTTTTTCGAAACAAGCGAGCCACCGTTTTACGCATTCTTGGCCGACATTGGACAACATTTCGGGAGTAACAGAAGCACACGCATTCCTGATCCGTTCTTCTAGTGTGGGGAGGACTCGCGGCTTGGTGGCGTACACTTTGCTCTTAATGTAGCCCCACAAAAAGAAGTCGCATGGGGGTAAGATCAGGCGAGCGAGCAGCCCATTCGATGGGACCACGGCGACCAATCCACCGATCCGGGAACTGCTTATTCAGAAATGAGCGAACCTCACGCGAGTAATGAGCAGGGGCACCGTCTTGCTGGAAAATGACTTCTTGCATGTCAGCTACAGCTGACAGTTGGGGATGCAGAAACTCCTGAAGCATACGAAGGTAATTGTCTCCGTTGACGTTCACGGAATTTCCATCTTGATCCCGGAAGAAGAACGGACCAATCAGCCCAGCTGAGGAGATGGCACACCAGACGACCAATTTCGGCGTGTCCCTTTCATGTTCACGGATCTCCGCAGGATTGTGAGTTCCCCAGATGCGGGTGTTGTGCGATTGACGCGACCAGAAAGGTGGAAGAGAGCTTCGTCGCTGAACCACATGTGCTCCAGGATCGATGGGTCTCTTTCGTAGTGATGCAGCAGTGTCTCACACATCTCCACCCGGCAATCGTAGTCTTGAGGTTCCAGCTTCTGAACCACCTGGATCTTGTACGGATACAGCTTGAGACCACGCCGCAAAATCCGTTGGATAGATGTCGCGCTGATGTTCAGTTCCGCAGCAGCTCGCCGAATGGATTTTCCTTGACTCTGAGTAAACGCCTCACGGACAGTTTCGACATTCTCCTCACTCCGCCCACTTCGAGGTCTTCCTGATCGTGGTTTGTCCTTTACGGATCCGGTCTCCATAAACTTCCGGTGGGTGGCGACGATGGTGTTCCTATCCGGTGCATAATGCTGTCCGTAGACTGCCCGGAATCGTCGCTGCACTTCGACCACAGATTGAAAAACCTCCTGCCATGCAGCGATTTACACCTCTGCTCTAGAGTCAGCATGGTAGCAGAAGAAAACGGAGCAAAACTTCAAATGTAGACTCAAAAATATTCTCAACTACTGAGTAAGAGTTTACCACAAGATGAACGTCGTTGGTCGATTAGCTGCAAAGAAAATTGAAAATCAAATTAGTGAGGGACTTTTGAAACACCCGGGTATATA
This sequence comes from Bathynomus jamesi, assembly GCA_023014485.1. Classification (NCBI taxonomy): domain Eukaryota; kingdom Metazoa; phylum Arthropoda; class Malacostraca; order Isopoda; family Cirolanidae; genus Bathynomus; species Bathynomus jamesi. The sequence goes on along the minus strand of JAJOZX010003668.1, from coordinate 3,006 downwards.
TAATATATAAATATATATAAATATATATACAAATATATATAAATATATATATATATAATATAAAAATAATTAAATATATAAATATAAATATATATATATAATATAAAAATATATATAAATATATAAAAATATATATATATAATATAAAAATATATATAAATATATATATAATATAAAAATATATACATATATACTGTATATATATATATATAATATAAAAATATATATACATATATACTGTATATATATATATATAATATAAAAATATATATAAATATATATATATATATATATATAAATATATATATATAAAATATATTATATATAATATATAAAATATATATATATATATATATATACAAAATATATAAATATATATATAATATATAAATATATATATATATAAATATATATAATATATATATATATAATATATATATAAATATATATATATATATATATATATACAAAATATATAAATATAATATAATATATAAATATATATATATATATATATATATATATATATATATATAATATATATATATATATATATTATATATTATATATATTATTTATATAATATATATGTAAAAAATGAACAATGAATAATCAATATTCATTTTACATAAGAACCAAAATCGCTTAACGCGAGTTTGGATAATAATTTTACTCATAGCTTCCTATTTTTGTTCGTGTCACATCCCTACGATCTACCATATCTATGGTTTAGTCGTATCCATTTTCCATTTGTTATATAAGTTATTATAATTAATTATGATTGTCTTGCATCTCACCTCGACCCTAGATTGGCATACACATTGCATAAACAGGATTGAAACCCGTAGTTGTACTTCTTAGTCATTAATACCCACTCTTTGTCTCTAATTCGTTCTTGTAAATCTTCCTAATAATGATTTGTACTATACGTACAAATTCAATAACTATGACGTCACATTTTCCCGTCATTAATTTCCCTTGATCATTATCTATATAAATTTTATTAAATATTCATTTTACTCGTGTCAATCTATGAAACGCAAAACTTCATGCATTCGTTCGAAAACGCACAAATACGTTCTCGTATTATTTTTTTTATTATTTTTTATTATATCACCTCCCGCATTGAACTCGAAAATGATTAGTTAAATTATCAAATTCCGCTAACTATGGAAAAATTGAACGCTTCAAAGATAAAAATCTCCTTTCGCTCTGATTCGAATTTAAACATTATCATGCGTTATGTTATATCATGTGTTCATGTCTCATGTACTTGTGTTGTACTAATAACCATATATAATAACCATATATAATAACCATATATTATAACCATATATTATAACCATATATTATAACCATACATAAATATATAAAAACACTGTAAGAATGGTAAACGACGTAATGTACTTCAATGAAACTGTAATTAAATGTAATGATTTAATATATAATGTAAGAATGTACTTTAATAAAAGTGTAATTAAACAATAATAAGTGGATATGAATTAATTGGTAATTGTAATCGTAATTGTAATGAACCAAAATTAATACATACTCAGTCGTGTACTTAAATTGTACTTATGTACTACTATGAAATGATATCGCCTGCAGAAATGAAGATTCGGCAAAAAAAATGATGTTTTTATTTTTATTTTTTTTTTAAATTTTTATTTGGAATCTTTCAAACATCTGATCGTGTTTAAAAGGGGGGAAACTTAACCTTCAACTGCCTTCCCCCAACATTTAGGTTTATATTATACATGTATTTGTAAAATGAATGGCACTTCATTACGAGACTCTTCTTTGGTCACTACTACGAAACTCCCTTGTTAGCAGCCTCGCTGCGAGGAGGGGGCAGAGGCCCCTTGCCTCCTTAACTTTTTAGATTCCGGCCTGAGCCATGGTCGAAAGAGGTCGAACCTCTACCCCTGTAAAATTCAGACCACTACCTGTAAATTTTTAAGAAGTAAATTACAGTAAGAGAAACTTTTTATTTTCCCCTTCGAGCCGTGCTCTCTTCAGAAGAACTTAGTCAGTAAAGTCGATAAGTTATAAAAGAAAAGTCGATAATTTTAGTATCAAAGAAAGTATCAGAGTACTATAAAAAGAGAAGAATGAACAAGAGACACCCAAGCACCATAGAAGATATTGGCATAACAGTCTCGCGAGTCTGTAGCCAAGAGTTTAACAAGTGGCGACCCACCATTTGACCGGCGGAAAAGAATTAGAATGTTATAGAAGAAATATCCGTTGCTGCCTCCTAACTAGAACCCCCGTCGATCCGAACCACCCCAGGGCCATAGACGGAGGGGTTAACAGTCTGGCGACCCTGCCAGGATTAGAAGAATATTTTAAGAAGAGGATTTTAACAAGTGGCCACTCTTTGGCCAGGATAGAAATTACCCTGCATCAGGATAAAACCATTTGACCGCCGTGTCACGACTTCTAGTTCGTAACATCCACCCTTGAACCGGTGTGTCACGACTCCAAGTTCTCCACGCCTAGTTTTCATCCAAGAAGATGTAGCCAGCAAGACGTCTTTAGGACACGTCTCAAGGATTTCCCCGTAGAAATTTTGTTAAGTACAGTTTTTTTTTTAAGTAATTTGTAAACATTTGAAAAGTCAGTATTATTAACAGTTAATATTTAGTATTAAGTCAGAATTTACAAGAAACACAGTGAACATTTCAGACACCAGTGATACATTTTTTTAGTGAAACAGTAATTTTCACAGAGTTGAAAGTCACAGAAGTTAAAAGTCAGAGAAGTTAAATATAACAGAGTTAATTTCAGAGAGTTAATTTCAGAGAGTTAATTAACAAGAGACAACCCAAGCACCATAGAAGATATTGGCATAACAGTCTGGCGAGTCTGCAGCCATGAGTTTAACAAGTGGCGACCCACCATTTGACCGGCGGAAAAGAATTAGAATGTTATAGAAGAAATATCCGTTGCTGCCTCCTAACTAGAACCCCCGTCAATCCGAACCACCCCAGGGCCATAGACGGA